>BLKR01001302.1:0-250481 GCA_011170035.1 Teleogryllus occipitalis | reverse complement strand
AAACGCTATATTATAAGCTATTTATTAATTTTGAGGTATTAGGAGTATTATAGGTGAAGTCAATGGTGCCTATAAATCCATATTTAACTAATAAATATCATTTTGAAGAAGTAACTCTATTTTGTCTGCGTTGAGTAGTATATTTGATAAATATCATAAGGCTTTCGTCACCATTCACTAAAAATCAAATTATTTATACTATCAATTCTAATTAGTAATCATAAAAGTTGAAATCCATTTACTAGCAGAACCTAAGACACTATCCTAGTTATCTTCATCTGCATTTAAAGTATTTTAAGAATTTTTTTAAATACACATATTTTACGTATTTTAATACATCTCTAAAATACATGCCCAAAAATCTCAAAAATACAGTTTTCAAATTCAATATGTATTTAAAATACGTATTTCAAATACAAGTATTTAAATACTGCCCAACCCTGGTGATAATCATACGTAAATCAATTTATTGTGATTCACAATATTGTGCAATTCTTCTCTTATTGTGTTTTTTAGATGAGAATAATAAATAGTTTGGGCCTATTTAAATACTTGTATTAGAATTACGTATGCTTGTTTCAACTCTTTTTTCACACCGCGAAATGTGAACACAACCGAACTAGTTTCATCGAACAATAAATACATATTGTTAAAATTAAATCATTCTTTCGAATACGATTACACCAATATATTTAATGCAAAAATAACGGTTTCGATTTGAAGCCTTGATGCTCGCCAACATGTCCCCCCTAACGAAATGAGATTGGCCGGTGGACAGGTTCGTTCGCAAATCGCCCCCCCCCTCTCCGATGACTGGCCACTTTGCATCGACCCCCGACCTCCGCCCTCGCCGCACTGCGTTGCCCTGGGCTAATTGGGGTGGGCGCGGCCCGTGTTGCGGCCACCCCACCCCCTCCCCCTTCCCCCTTCGCCAACCACGTTCAGTTTCACCACTCAAAGGCCGATAGAGTGCAGTGCCTATTTTGACGCGAGGTAAGTACTGGGTGGGGGAAAAACGCCATTCTGTGAAGAAATGAAACAAAACACAATATACAACTGTGAAGAATGTAGTTAACCCCACAGCGCTCTGATAAGTCGTTGGGGTGGGGAGGGGAGCACGATATTGGTTTGGGGCACCAAACCTTTTGGACGCAACTCTTTTTGGTAAATGATTTTTGGTTTTTGCTATAATTCTGCTGGTTCATCCTCTTCTTCTTTTCTTCTTCTTCTTCTTCTTCTCCTTATTTTCCTTCTTCCTCTTTTCCTTCTTTTCCTTCCTCCTCTTTTCCTTCTTTTCCTTCTTCTTATTCTTTTCCTTCTTGTTCTTGTTCTTCTTCCCCTACTTCCCCTTTGAGACCAAGAAAAGTAGAACAGAAGTGGCACTCAGGCAAACTCCAAAATATAAGTAGATGAAAAAAATCTTCATTGTGGTCTATTGGGAATTATTTTATTTAAACAAAGACACCTTTAGCGGCAATTTTCTTTTCTCTTCCCTTTCGTTTTCTTTCTATGAAAAACCAAGAATACAATATCAATCTCAAGAGCTTGACAGCACTAGTTAATATTATTTAATCACTAAAAATTAGAGCCCCTCATTTTTTCCGTTAAGAAAGGGAATTGTAGAAAAAATTCCGGCCATGCCAGTATACAAACAACCCCAGTGAACATTTAAATTTTTATCCTTTACAATTTTGCACATTCTGCAATCATGAATCATAAATCGTAACTTTTATGTAATTTATTCATGATATTTCTCACTCCTATTTGGAAACCGTGATCAATCAAAGTGTAAGATGTTTAGTATCCGATAGATATTATTACTTATTTTATCTTGTTTCGTATATTTCACTCTCACGTGATTTGTTCATAATCGATCATTATTTCTAAATCTGTGTAGAAGATTTCGGTGGTTCTCCAGAATCTCTTTTACAGATCGATGCGTATCAAATGATTATAGCACGTGGGAATCGTGTCAGTGGATCACCAACCATTGATGTTCTCTAATAAGTTTCTGGCCTGAATAGAGAACTACAATTTTTGTTCGAAACTCACAATACCTACGTTGGCCTCTCGTCTGTATTGCTTCCTCTGACCCTGGCCCCGAATGAATCACTGCTTCCACATCCCATCGCGCAATTTTGTATTGGGCGGTTCCAGTCTCGTTGCTATCGTCGTCAGAAATGCTCAAACAAATAAAAATAAAAACGGAAATCTGTCTTTTTAAACCATGAGGCACAATGACTTCATTTGTAATACTGAATGTTTCTCAAAACGTTTAAAGATAGGTGACTTACTTGAGCTGGGGAAAATAATACACCGTAGACTTCTCCCCAGATGAGTTTGTTGATTGATTGATGATTCTGGGCGTGTCAATTGGCGAGATCATTAGTCCAGTGAGTGTAGTGCATGCTTTTTTCTGTGGAGGTGATGGGGAACCCACCTGTTGGACGGCGAGAACATTTTGCAAATGTTAATTAGTATTAAGTTACGTGAAGTATACATTAAATATCTGAATTTATGCCATTAAATATGAAATACTATCTCGTGAAATACGCTTTCAAAGTTTGTCTCTAGTATCTATGATAGTTTTCTAGCAATAGTTAAAGATTAGTGTACTTCATTTTATCAAGTATAAAATTTAAGAACACATACCAAATGTACATAAAGAAATAAAATTTAAAATCACTTCTTTATATTTTAAGTATTGTAATTATATATAATACATTTATATATATATATATATATATATATATATATATATATATATATATATATATATATAATACATTTTTACACAAATCATAATCTCTTTTTTTATAAATAATATAACTTCTCAAGGGGTGGTAAACTTTTCCGTGGTTTCTCCGATCAACACCAGGCGAATGCCGGAGCAGTATCCTAAGAAATGGGCTACTGACCGCGCGCGATCTTTCTTTCTTCTTCCTATGTCTTTTCTCATCCCTTACACACACACACACACACAAACATGCTCTAACACTACGACACGTGCCGGAAGAGCAGTCGGAAGCTTGGAGTGTTTGTCCCGGCTGGGACGGTGCCCCGTTGTTGGGAGTTTCTTGATTGAGGAAAACCACAAAAAGGTCAACGCCGGATCTCTCTAGCCAGCCGGGGAAGATCAGCGTCACCTCTCCTGATGGAAAAGATGCACTATACTTTCGGGACGAATGACCATAGCAATTGACACACTCGGAAGTAGGAAATAATCAACGTTGTTACTGCCACAAGGCCTTAAAATAATGTTGCGATTGGCCCCCATGGTTCGCGAGCTGTGCACTGCTATTGTAGGGTTTGCGAAGTGACTTGGCGTTATACTTGTACTTTGATTTATACCTAGCTGCACTTCAAGATCACGAGCTGGATGGAGAGGGGAACACTCATCCAATCGAGGGTTTCGTTACGACTTCAATGTTTTGTTGTTGGAGCTCCCGATTGGATTACAATGTCCCCCCCTCTCCCTCCAGATCGTGACCTTGAAGTGCAACTATGTTTAATAGCGTTTTCCATTCGCCGCACTGGTGTGCACCCAGTGCGCACTCAAGGCAGCTTTCGTGTTCCATTCGACCGCTAGGGCGCACCAGTGCAAAGAACTGCGTGTTCCATTCGCACATCGACACGGAACCAGGGCGCACTCGGGGCACCCTAAACTGCACTGACGATCGCGTCAGTGCAGTCCAGTGCATCGGGCCATTGTGAGGTTAGGTATGGAAGTTTTCCATGCTGATTTGGATTCGTGGTGAAATTGTGAAGGCAATTGAGGATCTTGTCACGCAGGGATACTTCGAATGATGAAGTACTTTATGTTTTGCAAGAAATGTCTTAAAATAATTTTTGTGACTCGCGAAGTTCGGAATATCAGATTGTTTTCCTAAAATTTAACCTTGAATAACTTCATGTTAACAAATCCAGTGCTATTTAGAAACAAAAGTAGGTATGTCTCAATTTCGAAACGGTAATAAAGTAAAAAAATAGTAATCCTTACAAAATCATTCAAGTATATGTGTCAAGAAATGTTCCTCGTACGCCCATTCATATACCAGCGGAAATGCTCATGTTAATATTTTTATGGTTTTCCATAACCAAGCAATTCTGCAGAAGCCTTTCGGTTCAAAATCTTCTGTACTATATCGATCATTGGCAAATCACGGAAAATGAAATTTCGACACATCTGTATTTGAAGTTTTCGTAGTTTTTAAATAAAGAAATCACACGTTAATAATTTATTAATTTAGAAGTAAGAATTACCAAAAGACTTCATAAAAATTATAACGACGATCATAATTCAAAATTATTATTTTTCGAGTTCCATCAGTGACTGACCAAGAACTGCTGTGTGTAATCTCACTGCGTAGCGCACACGCACTGACTCAGTTCCGGAATCCGTTTCATTCGTAGCTGCCCTTCACGCGTGTGGGGCAGCACTGTTGCGGAGCGATGACGTTTCTGCCCTGCACTAGGGTGGGGTTCAGTGCAACGAATGGAAAATGCTATAAGTCGGAGTATCGTCGTCATTCGTGGCGTCCATTGCGTGGCGACTCTCTTTCGCCGAGGGCGGGGACCTTGCGGAACACCATGGGCGCGGCCGAGGCACTTCCGGCGGGCTCATCGGCCGCACTCGCCGCAGGGGGCGCGCAGGTCACTTCCGGTGGGCCCGCCCAAATACCTCGCTCGCCCTCCATCGACCGAACCGCACGCCTGGCTTTAGGACGCTCGCGTTAAATGGCCAGTGATTTCTCTGATCACTTTCAGGGGTGTATACCCTTGCGTGGTATACCGCACCACCCGAATTGCTTCTTCTACCAAAGGGATTGCTCCCCGGGGTGGGGACCCAAGCTTTTGAAGGCTCACACGTAGGGGGTCTCAGAGCGAAGTCGCTCGCTTTTCTCCAAGGATGTCCGAGTTCGATTCCCGTCGTATGTCATGTGAAATTTGTTCCACCAAAACGAGTTTGGCTGTTTCACAAGGGGTGGTCCAACCCCTGTGAAGTGTCCTAAACGCTACCCCTATCCTTATTCCTTCCCAGTTGTGGCCGCTGGGTAGTGACGCAGGAGCGCGTGGTGGGAGGCACGTACGCGGAGATGCTACCTGGCGGTCCTCTTGACATCCGACTGACGGGAAGAGACATACATAGACAATTAATATTGATGGAGGATTACTCCGCTACAAGCGCTCTACGCTCGATTAGAAGTTCGAGACGCCTTGCGTCGATTAATAAAATGTCTAAGTCGTAACAAATAAAAAACATACGCCGACAGGCTGGTATCTGAATTCCGCCAGAACGATGTTACCCCTCTCACGAACCTTCACATTCAATGCTTGCGTCGGGCCGCCCTCCCAGCTCAGAGCTTCCGGCTTTCCAGACCAGTGCCCGAGTCGAAACAAAGTGCCTCGCACAATGCGCGGCGGTACGAGTCCCTCCTCTTTGCCCGGAGTATCGGGCCACTGCCACGACGAAGACGAGAACCCAACTGGGAAACCCCGCGCCGAATCTCGATGCCACCCAATCTGTTTCCTCACTTCTTCCACCTTGGAGCTATCACGTGAGTACTGCCGGAACCTAGACAACCTGACTGAGATTCAGGTCTCCCGTTTGAACTTTTATACGTGGGTTTGAGACCCGTCGCCCTGCTGTATCCCCATAGTTCCGCAGTTCATTGTTGGAGACATTTGCGAGAGGCACGCTCAAGGCCATCTACATGTGTTGGAAGTAGCCGTGATATTACAGGTGGCCTTGACTCTCCAACTGATTTCGGACGAATGAACCGACAAATTCAAACGAAACAGATCTTCGTCCGACGTCCGATGTTTCCGAACGCAGTCGAAAGAGGACGTTCGGGTTGAGTGTGGCCATTTCCAGTTACTAGCACGTGTTTGAACGAATCGGGCATATCTGACGGAAATGTTCGACGTCGGCCGCCCGAAATTTTCGCTACAATCGTTTACAGTGCCCGATGGAGGGAAATATGAAAAGACGAGTCCAGTCAAGTTAACATCTAATTCATTAGTAAATCAGTAAATCTGAATAATTAAAATGAGGTAAAAATACAATATTTTACGTACCACGGGCGTTGACTGGTCCTCGAACGACAAAAATCCCTCGGTCCAAAGGTCTTTTTGTCGATCATTAGAACCTTTACGACGCCCTTGGAGCATGTAACAATTCGTGTTGCCTTCTTTCGACCAAGGCACACTCGACACCGACACTCCCGCCAAAAGGCGCTTCAGCGCCACGGAGCGAGGGCGAGGGCGCGGGCGAGGGCGCGGGCGAGGGCGCGGGCGAGGGCGCGGGCGAGGGCGCGGGCGAGGGCGCGGGCGAGGGCGCGGGCGAGGGCGCGGGCGAGGGCGCGGGCGAGGGCGCGGGCGAGGGCGCGGGCGAGGGCGCGGGCGAGGGCGCGGGCGAGGGCGCGAGCGAGGGCGCGGGCGAGGGCGCGGGCGAGGGCGCGGGCGAGGGCGCGGGCGAGGGCGCGGGCGAGGGCGCGGGCGAGGGCGCGGGCGCGGGCGCGGGCGCGGGCGCGGGCGCGGGCGCGGGCGAGGGCGCGGGCGAGGGCGGAGGGCGAGGGCGAGGGGGAGGGGGCAGCCTTTGAATCCGAGCAGTCCGCAGGGCGCGCTTCGCTCTTACGACCTGCATCCCCTGCTCCCCTGCCGTCGGCCCCAATCAGCTAAATGCCAGGGCGGCCCCACGCTCCCGCTGACGCCCCGTCCCCGCTGCAGGCGTACTGCGCCCCCCTGCGCACCACGAGTTCAGGAAATACAGGCGACTCCGGTTATAGCGAACTTCTCGGGAATAACACGTTTGGTGCCGGGAGCTGTAGCTCAGTGCGTCAACTGATGTCACTGCAGCACCTCTGACCGGGAGGTTCTAGGTTCCACTCCCCACGGCGGCAGGATTTTCGACACTAGCTTTTCAGCTAGGTCGAATTCAGTCGCTGTCTGGAGGAGAATTCTAGCGGCCGGCTGCTCTGGTCGGTAGTTTTCCGTGATTTCTCCGATCAACACCAGGCGAATGACGGAGCAGTACCCTACCAAACGGGCCACGGACCGCACGCGATCTTTCCTTCCTCTTTCTTGTCCTATCGTCTCCCCCTTACACACACACACACTTACACTAACATGCACTACACTACCACATATTCCGGGAGACCGGTCGGGAGCTTAGAGTTTGTGCCGGCTGGGGTGGTGCCCCGCTGGTGGGAGAGTCCTGGATAGGGGGAAACCCCACTAGTCGACGGTAGGTCTGCGCCGGATCTCGCCATCCAGCGGGACAGATCACCGCCATCTCCCGAGAAAAAACATGCACTACACTAACGGGACTAATGACCGAAGCAGTTGACGCGCCCGGAAACACGAAAAAATCAATCAATCAACAAAACGTTTACTACACTTACGTGACTAAATACCTCAGCAGTGGACGGAATGAATGAAACCACGAGGTGTGAACCCCCGCGTGCTGCAGCGGCAAGCGCAGTACGCCGGCTGTGGGCGCGGGGGGAGCGCAGGGGCGAGCTCAGCTGAGCCCGCCCACCAGCGCATAATAACAGCCTCTAATCGCCGGCGCTCGCTCGCTCGCCTGCCTCCTCCCGCAGCTGCGCTGCCAGGACGCCGCACCCGAGAGGGGCCGCAGGGGGTGCGCATAGGCAGGGCACACAAACATCCATGTTTTCCACCAGAAACATCAATACATTAACATCCATATATTCACAGATGTTTTCCACCAGAAACATCAATATATTAACATCGATGTTTTCTACCAAAAACATCGATGTCTTCCACCAGAAACATTAATATATTAACATCGATGTTTCCACCAGAATCACCGATATAATAACATCGATGGTTCCACCAAAAACATCGATATATTAACAACGATGTTTTTCACCAGAAACATCAATACATTAACATCCATATATTTACATCGATGTTTTCCACCAGAATCCCCGATATATAACATCAAAGTTTGCCACCAGAAACATCAATACATTAACATCCATGTATTCACAGATGTTTTCCACCAGAAACATCAATATATTAACATCCATGTTTTCTACCAAAAACATCGATGTCTTCCACCAGAAATATTAATATATTAACATCGATGTTTTCCACCAGAAACATCAATATATTAACATCGATGTTTTCCACCAGAAACGTTCATATATTAACATCGATGTTTCCCACCAGAAACATCCATATATTAACATTGATACATTAACATCGAAAAATTTATACATAGGGTCTATTGAAGTAAATCAGCTGTTACGGTGTCATCCAATCGAGAGTTTGAACGTCACAATAGTGACGTCACTGTGGTGACATTCAAGCTCTGGATTGGATGACACCGTAACAGCTGATGAACTATCAAGACATTCAAAATAAATCGAAGTATAATGCCGTAATAAGTATAATGTCCTGAAATGGTTCACTTACGTCTTCTCATAAATTGCATAAATAGATATTTCCTTAACGTAGGTGTGTGTATATATATATATATATATATATATATATATATATATATATATATATAGAGAGAGAGAGAGAGAGAGAGAGAGAGAGAGAGAGGGGATAGCGATGATTACTGCAAGTATGCCGGTGTTATTCATAATACTATTAATCCGTGATTTATCGAGTACATATGATTATGAACATGTGTAACCTGACAAACGACGATAGCAGCGAACTTAAAGGCAACACCTTACTTAACTCTTCGTAAATTAAATCTTCAGTCGTGGAGGAAACAAACACTCGCCACCAGGTGCGTTTTAGTATTGTAAATAGTGTCTGAGGACGAGAAGTAGCGAAATGTCAAGCGTCAGCCTTCTGAATTTGAAGAGTCGCTGTGAACCGGGAGTTCCGGGATCTTTCCTTGCTGTGTACGTCATTCCTTACACACTTACTTTTTTAATTTTTTTTAAGTTAAATTATTTTTTTAAATTTATTATTTTTTATCATTATTATTTAATTTGTTTATTTATGTTTATTATTATTATATTATTATTATTGTTATTTCATCTTTCAACTTTTAATAGTTAAATTGTTGTGAAGGGATTCTGAAACTCAAGAAAGCGTGCGCAGATGATTTTCTCCCCCATACGTCACATACAGTTTTTGACTACATAAATAATTTTTTTTTTAAATACATCCTGGGTGGCGGAAGGTTCAGGAGCGATCCAAATACGCGAAGTCGAAGTGAATTCGATTACTACTAACGCGTTTCTACCATGTGGTTGAGGCAGGGTTGACTCCTCGTACCACCACTTGTATTATCTCAACTACCAGTCCATTCGAAATCGATTACCTATCATGATCATTTACATTACAGCGGCTTCGGTGATGTAGTGGTTAGCGTATCGGACTGTTATATTCAGTACGCGGATTCAAACCTGAATGAAGCCACTTCTTTTTAAGTGCGAAAAAATCCTTTACACGCCTCGCGTCGGAAGAGAAGTAAAGCCGGCTGCCCCGTGTTGTAGATGTACGGTATGTCAAAGATCCTCAACCGTAAAAGAAGCCTCTGAGCTACATTCTAATTGTTTGTTTCGTCGCCCGAGTGGTTCCTTTTTTGTTGCTAAAATGACAAAAATAACCTAGCGAAGTTTTCCTGGGCGGAAGAGCGAGCCTAATGGCCTGATCTTCGCCATGGAAAAAATAAGGTATCATTGAATTAAATTGAAGGAGGATACATCTGTAAACTGCTACTGTTATCAATTGATCTGTAAAAATTAGACAAAGTCCTTATCGACCTCCCCTGACCACGCTTAGAAATAAAAATATCATTCATCAACCAGATGTAATAAATGAAAATAATATTTACAAATAACATTAAGTGAAAAAATTAATTAATATACTCCATTAAATTTTAGCGTACATTTTACCGCATTACAAGTTTTCTTCTCAAACATCAGAAGATTGTAAATATCCACCGTTTAATATTCATTTTTTGTCATTTCTCGACACGAATCCTCCAATTGTATGTGAGTGAGTGCCTCAAGAATATTCATCACATCAACTTAGCAGCTGTTTATTTATTGATGAAACGTAAAAAGATTAAGGATCTTGCTCACGTGTGTATGACATGATCGTTAACATTTCAGTCTGATGCTTCTTCTTCTTCTTCTACTACTTCAACTTTTTCTCCGCGAGCTCAAAAGAGCCGTCCTCGAGTGGGGCGCCGGGATCTATCCTGTTTCTCGGCGAACGTGTTCCTTTAGCAGCCGCCCGGTGCCATGCGTCATTCGCTGAATGTTTAGGGCCCCTCCCCCCACCCGCGTGTGTGCATTGTGTGGGAGACGTCCCACAGCGCCTCCTTGTGGGAACTACGTCGCCTCTTGGGTTGTTTGCCGTCCACCTGTGTTTGGGCGCTGTGGCGGATCTGCGTATTTTGGTCGCTGGATGCGTAAACGACAGAATTATTTCGTCTCCTTCATTTTTTCTCCTTCCACTTTTCTACTCCGTCGATTTTCTTTTCTCGTTCAATTTTTCTTCTCGTTCGATTTTCTTCTTGTTCGATTTTTCTTCTCGTTCGATTTTTCTTCTCGTTCGATTTTTCTTCTCGTTCGATTTTTCTTCTCGTTCGATTTTTCTTCTCCTTCCTTTTTTTCTTCTTCTTCCTTTTCTTCTTCTCCTTTTTTTCTGCTTCCTTTCTTCTCCTTCCCTTTTTTCATCTCCTTCCCTTTTTCATTTTCTCTTATTGTTTTTCTTCTTCATTCTTCTTTTCTTTTGTTTCACTTCTTTACTTCTTCGAAAGCGTTGAGAAAACGACCTAGAATTCGTACTTTTTCACGCCTTAGAATGAAAAATGAAGATGATGTCGATGACGATGACGACGAGTTTTACTGTGATATCGTAATCACGAATGCAGTTTATTTGATGCAGCACAACGCGGATTTCATGCTAGGGATCCAATTACAACGAAATTGAATAATTTAAGTCAATTGTAAGTTTTCATTGTTCGCTGCTTCTATATTTATGCTTTTCTTGAAACTAAATAATTTCTTATTATTCTGAATTATTGTTCGATCACATTTTTAAATGTTGAAAGAAAAGGAAATACTGTTTCTGGAATTGCGTGTTCAAGGTTGAGTATATTCGAACAGTTGAGCGTCAGGAACATAGGGTTTCGCGTGACTTGTCAAGCAAGCATTGCACTCGAAGCAATTTCCCCCAAATTACGTAAGGAAAGCAGGAACTTCGATTCGAAGCTAACAATCCATAGCGACTAAACGTTCATTTCGCTAAAGCGCCAGTGCTACTTCACAATTCTCCCAATTTCTATCTGCACAACTTTCAACAAGACCGTTTTAGTTGTTTTTGATATGCGTTTTCTTGGAAAATAATATATTGTAACAACATGACACAATATCCAATGGTGCTATTAGCTAAAAGCGGCAGTTCTCTCCCCTTCGAAAAATCAAGAAGGAATGCATAAAGCTGGAGTGTTTCCCAGGCATCAAAGGACAATCGAAGGTTTGTTTTATAGTATTGCTATAAAGTTTTAAATTAACCATTTCAGTTCTGCTAACATATTAATTTTAGCGAACTGAACTTTTAATATCTATAATTCCAAGTGCAAAAGTAGGAGAAGAAAAATAGAGACTTCTTACACGAAAGTAAGAACGCATATTTCAAAAGTGAATTTCCTAGTCAGTATATTACTGGCTTGTAATTGTGAACGTTTTTTACGCGTAAATGAAATTCTCAAGAGGAGCATAATAATATGTAAATTTGAAATAATGTGGAATAGAGTTGAAATATATCAAAATCAGTAGGCCGAGTTTTAACAAAAACACAGTTTATCTGAATTTTCTTTAAATTTACTTAATCCAACTAGTACCAGGCAACTAAGAGATTTTTCCAGGAGAGCATAACCTAGCTCAGAAAGATTGAACCGTCCAACAGAAGTGATGCGTAGCTCGGTCGTCAAACAACAACAGAAGACAGTCCTTTGTCGTATCGACGTACTAGACGAGTCGCTCACACACTATGTCTGTTCCTGAAAACTCGGCTCTGCACACATTTCCCTGGATTTTGTTTTCATTTCCCTCTCTCTAGTAACCTTGGAGAGGCGGGAGTTTATTCATTTACGATCTGACAATAATGCTTCAGACGATTAGGCTTATAAAGCATAGAGAGGTGGGTAACTTAAACACATATGTATGATTTGACGTTATTGGATCGGTAAACTGACTTCGCCGACCAGCTACCGGTGCCCCCCTTGCCTGGGCCTAGTTAAATTCCCATGCTTGGGGGTGAGAGAGACATGAGGCAAATATGACGTAAACTTAATTACAGTAGCCTCTTTGGGCGTGTCTTCCCTAGAGGTGTTAAGTTAATACCTTATTTTGCGTGGCGAGACTCGGGCCATCGGGCCCGCACTTCCGCCCGCTCTTCCACACAAATGTCGTTACGCTCCTTTCACCTACTAGGCGAGAAAGAAGGTATTACTTGAGCCACGAAACAGGCAATTTCAATTTTGCTCAGAGGCTTCATTTAGGCTGGAGGATCTTTTACATACATCAAATCGACAACATGGGACACCCGGCTTTACTTCCCCTCCGAAGGAAGAATTTTTCCGCCCTTAAAAATCCACGGCGATCGGATTTGAACCCGCAAACGTGGGTATAACAGACGACCGCGCGCGATCTTTCCTTCCTCACTCCTTATTTACACACATTTACACTTTAATACGCCACACTAACATGCAGGGAGACCAGTCGGGAGTGCAGACCTTGACCCGCCTGAGGCGGTGCCCCGCTGCTGGGAGATACCTGGTTGGGGACAACGGATAAGCCGACGTGTGAGCCGGTGTAGTTCTCGCAATCCAGCGGGGGAAGAACACCCGCGATGAAAGAATGCACAGCATTTGCGGGACTAATGACGTTAGCTGTTCACACGCCCGGTAAAACCAAACAATCAAATCAAATTGAGTCAAACTTCTGGAGTGGTCAGTCCGCCTCCTGACAGTTCTTGTACGTGCCAAAAACTAGTGCAGTGCCGGTTACCTACCAATCACGGCCTGCGTGTAAAAGAAAATCTAAAAAAAAGTTTAAAAAATTGGTTGTTTATTGCTTCATTTTATGAGGTTCCCTATCACATGTTCATTGTCAGAAAGTGATCAGGTGCAACCCGCCCTTCATGGCTTAGACTTTCCACCATTTAGTCAGAGCAACCATGCGCGTATGAATACACTTCTCCATAAAAAATGTAATCAACGTATTGCAGTCTTTTTTTTTCTTTTCCTGGAACTTTCAGGTGTCATAGAGCGGCCCACATTATGAATCTGACAAGCGGACTTTTGGAAATAATGGAAATGCTAAAATGCTATGAATTTTCTTTCTGACATTGCGTTTCTTTGTTAGCTAAATCTAATGCAGATATTGCCGCGTTTTTATTTCTTGTAGCGTTAAATTAACATATTGTTATTTGTCTCCACGAACAAGTAAACATACATTTTTAGTAATATTGCCCTTTAAAATGTATTTGCTCTTTGCGTTGAAATATTATTCCTCATTGAGGCATAAACATTACCGCATAATCATACAAAATACCAACACACTTCGGAAAATTTGTGATACTTGGCTAATGACGGCACTGGCTTTCTACGATCGTGCACACCGAAAATCTGGCATTCCACGAAGATTGACCCGTTCTTTTTAAGCTTTGCGAATACTCGTTATAATTTTATGCCGGACAATTATCGTTTTCCTTGTCTTTTTTGTTCTCGAGCATTTTACATAAGTATCACGAATTCTGTAACTGTTTCAGCGTTGTGTATGCAAATGGCGCTCGTGTGGAGAGCAATTATTTAACGCTGTTTTGGCGGTGGTTCAAATTCTTGACGTTACGGCGCTGTGGGTTTGTAAGACATTAAGCATCTCGACAGAAACAATGTAAGCACTCTAAGTGGCCTCTTGTAAACAGTGACATTTTCTCTTGTTATTAATTTTTTATTAAATTTTCAAAATTGTTACAAAATTGTTTTTTAAAAGTTTCATAAAACGTACATTTTATACAATCTAGCTTTTTCGTGGTAATATTCGAAGTTTTGTAAACGTTTTTAATAAAATAAAACGTGTCCTATTTTCATCGAATAATTTTACACAACCTATTAGCACTCACGGATACTATCGAGAGCAGTTCTACCGGTGAGAGAACAAGACACAAGACAACACAGCGCACTATCTTCGTGTCCGAACGTAGGTTTGGACCACTTCCTCTCTCCCATACGTCATATACAGTTATTTTACTGTTACTTTCGACAAAATAAACCTAATGTAAACAATCACGTGACTCGTGGCTTCTCATACACACACATAAATAATACGCAATACATCTGAAGCTCCCTCTGTGGGAAAAGCGCTTGGAGCAGCGTGCGAGAATTCGGAACTGCGGGTTCGAATCCTGTGTAATGCATGGGTGCTTCCAATACGTTAGATTGATTGATTGTTAGTGATTCCGGGCGAGTAAACTACTATGGTCATTAGTCCCGTAAATGTAGTGCGTGTTTTTGCTCGGGAGTTCGTGGTGTTCTTCCCTCGCTGAATGGCGAGATCTGGCGACGACCTACCGTCGACTAGCGGGGTTTTCCCCAACCAGGTATCTCCCACCAGCTGGGCACCGCCCCAGCCGAGAGAAGTTGTAAGTCCCCGACCAGTATCCCGGCATATGTGGTATTGTAGTGCATGTTAGTGTAAGTGTGTGTGTAAGGGGAGAGGACAAGGAAGAGGAAGGACAGATCGCGCGCGGTCCGTAGCCCGTTTATTAGGGTACTGCTCCGGCATTCGCCTGGTGTTGATCGGAGAAACCATGGAAACCTACCGATCAGAGCAGCCGGCCGCTAGAATTCTCCTCCACACAGCGACTGAATTCGACCTAGCTGAAAAGCTAGTGTCGAAAATCGTGGGGAGTGTAACCTAGGGCTTGCCGGTGAAAGGCGCTGCAGTGACATCAGTTGATGCACTGAGCCACCGCTCGTTTGCTGCGTTGCTTGTTTGCTTCTCCTCTTGCGAGGAAGTGGCGCACGTTTTCTTGAGTACCAAAATCCCTTCCAAACGTTTTAACTATAAATAGTTTTAAGATGAATGAAAGTTAATAATAATAATAACAATAATAATAATAAAATTTTAAAATGTGCGAAATTAGCAATATTTGAAAAACTAGACTTTTTCGTTACTGAGTTATAGAAAACCTACGGTAAACGAACCGCAGATTTGGTTTTTCTGCATTGCTAATAATACAGTAACTCACCCTCAGCTCTTCTCCTACCACTACGAGCAAAGAAAGAGCTCAACAAAACGTGCGCATAGTGAAGCCACAATTACGTCCAAAAGCAAAACAAAAGAACATAAATGTACTTCACTATGCGCACGTTTTGTGGGTGCTGTCCTTTTGCTTGCATGAAAACATGCCTTACACAGGACTCGAACCCACAGCCTTCACTTCTGCGTTCTTGCGCACTTCCCCAAGCCTCTGAGCCGCCGAGGGATGCTGTAGGATTCAATTTCTATAATATTTACTAGTGAGAACCCGTCAAAATTTGACGGTGTGATCTGAGATAAATGTAAATTACTGTGCCCAGACTAATGTTCACAATAAGTTGCATTGTTTGAATCTTCGGGGTATAACGAAGATATTCTGTGATGTGGAGTTCACAAAATTTTGAACACGTATGGCCCATGACCAGGTGGCAATGCAACATCGGTACCAAATTACAGAAAAGAAAGAGCACTATTATACTGACACATATTATTTCTTAAGTTTTTTGATGTGTCATAATCTCATATAAACAACTGTTTGATTTCTTCTGGCATATTACTCGAAGGTAAACGTATTTTCTCATTTAAGCAACACAGAGTAAACTCGTTTACAGAATTTCTGTTACATGGGAAGTACAAAGTAGAACAAAACTGACATTTCATAGACAATGACCCAACAGAAAACGAAATGACCTCACTATCACGACACCTACGCTGACTTTCTCTTTCCCTGCTCCCAGTCAATGTACTACGCTTGCGTCTTTTGGTGCGCGTGGGCAAGGATTCTACATAACCTGTGAACAACTTCACTACTTCAGTACAACCTAACAAAACCCACTGTCCGAATGTTCTCTTCAAAATACACTACAAAAGGAAATACATGCAAACTGTCATCACCACAATGCAATTATTACACTGAAACAAAACCTTGATGAATTGTGAACAAATCTCAACAATCAAAACAAAAAATCAAGCAGCGACACATGAAGCGGCGGAGACTCACATCTATCGAGTCATATATATCAATTTTAAAACGGCCACCCAGCGCCCTCTGGAATTCTAGAGGGCGCCGAGCCACCCTTTGAAGAAAACAATTGACTATTGATAAACGTACTATTAAAGAATGATTTAATTAATTAATTTACACCGTAAATATTGGTGAATCAACACAAACAATATCTGATAACACATTTAGGGATCACATTCTTTCATTTAAAGGAAAAAATACTACAATCGGTTCAGTAGAAGCTCTAAACGAAGCCATGGCAGAATACCTAATTTTTTTAAATATATAGATAATTTACCCCGTCTCTACCTCTGCGTACTGGGTACTGCTCTCAAAACCTCACGGGTATTGCAATCCCTTCAAGAGCGAATGCTGCCTTAGCTGCTACATGCATACCGTCCTCGCGTTCCACTGATAACAACTCTCTTCCTTGAGCTGCTATCGTCCGTCTCCACTTCAGCGTTTCAGCGACTTTCCAAATTATCTCCGAGACACAGCGTATGCGACAGTCGCGCTGCTCAACTGTGGACTTATCAACGGAACACAGGGACCGGAAGCTATGGCTCTCTCGTGGCACATAGCGATGTCGCTGGCCTTTCGCCACTGAGGTCCGGGTTCGATTCCCGTCGAATCTCATGTGAAATTTGTTCCAACAAAACGAGTTTGGCCGCTTCACAAGAACTTGTCCAACCCCTGTGAAGTGTCCTAAACCCTACCCAATTCTGGCCGCTGGGTGGTGACGCAGGGGCGCGTGGAGTAAGAGGCGCGTACGCGGAGATGCTACCTGGCGGTCCTCTTGACAACTGACAACACGAGATAAGACGAGACATAAAAATACAGCGTCCTCTGGAATAGAGGGATAGATAATGGAGGATTACTCTGCGCTCAACGCTCGACCAGGGGCGAGGAGACGCGTTGCGTCGATAAATAGGATTAAGGGCGCCACGAAATTTAAAAAAAATGCGGCGCTAAAATCTTCGTTATTTTTTTAATGTGCTTCGTCTCTATGTCGCAGTTTAGGTGTTGTCGGCAATCTAGCGACGATAAATTGTACAGTCGCCTTTTTGTTATTGTGCAATTTTAGTCGCACGAATGGAACAATAAATATTTCTCTGTTCATTAATATTAGACTGTTCACCGACACAGTATCGGGTTTACACGATGTAACAGAGTTTAGTGTTGATCTTTCGAAGTTGGACTCCAGTATGAAATTTTTCACTTTTAAAACAATAGTTTAAAACATGCAGAATGGTTGCACAGGTCCAAATAGTTAATTTTATTAAAGATATAAATGGGTTATTTTCATTTTCCATTGTATTCTAAAATACAGAAAACTCTTGTTACAACTGCTGTTGTACTTAAGCTTCTGGGTCCATAACTCCATCTCAATCACGTGCTTTCGTCCAGTTCCCCTAAAAAACGGGCCACGGACCGCGCGCGATCTTTCTGTTCTCTTCCTTGTCTTATCTTCCCCCTTACACACACACACTTACACTAACATGCACTACACTACCGCACGTACCGGGAGACCGGTCGGAAGCTTAGAGCTTGTCCCGGCTGGGGCGGTGCCCCGCTGATGGGATATACCTGATTGGGAGAAAACCCGTTAGCGGACGGTAGGTCGGCGCCGGATCTTGCCATCGAGCGGGGGAAGATCACCGCCAACTCCCGAAGAAGAAAACATACACTACACTTACGGGACTGATAACCTCTGTAGTTGATGTGCCCGGATTTGCTAACAACCAAACAACCCCCAGTTTCCCTTGAGCATCTAGAGATGAGATGATATGATATGCATTGCTTCCGCACAGTAAGTGTAGTTACAGTTTATGTGCACTTATCTTCCTTAAGTAGCAGTTATGGTACTATGCATGATCTTGCAATTTTGCAATTATACTGTGTATGATCTTGGAATTCTACGAATTTTAATAATTAATAAATTATCCTATTTGTTCAAAACCTTGTGAATTGTAAATACAAATATAGGAATAACATTTCTATTTGTTTTCCTATTTTCAATCATTATTATTTAATAACTTTCTGGGATTATTCCGTCATTCTTTTACAAGATCAAAACACCTGATCACTTTCGATTTCTTTCAACTCTGTGTGTATGTTTTAAATATCAAAAACAAATATTTGTAATTTGGGGAAGGACGAAGAATCAAGATGCAATGATTTTCTTTAGATCGTTTTTGGACGAAAAAATGCTATTTTAGTACGTTTATTTAAGTACTTCTGTTCGAATCTTTATTTTTAATGTAGTAAATTCGTTCAATTACGTGGTAGTCTGCTAAGAAAAATAGTTTCCTGACGATTCTTATATGGGTTTCAACATTGTTGCATCTCGAAAAGTATCGATTTTGCGTTACGTCCGTTATTTTATATTTCATAAGAGTTATTAACAAAACTTCCTTCAAGGCTTTTGGTAATATTTACTGCATAATCCACCTATTATTATTAAGTGTGTGAATCTCTCATTTGACAAGAAGCTAAAATTTAAAACATGTATGTATTAAAACTTCGTTTTTGTGAATTATGTACCGCGAACTTTGAGCGATTCGGTCATCAGTCATTTGTCTTTCCTCTCGCGCGCGCGCGCGCGCGCGTGTGTGTGTGTGTGTGTGTGTGTGTGTGTGTGTGTGTGTGTGTGTGTGTGTGTGTATGCACGCGTATGTGTGTATGTTTATGAATGCCGTCGTTCATGTATATGTACGTGCGTGTTTGTATGTACGAGCAAGTTAACGTGTATTTTTTACAAGCGAAAATTTACGAGCATTCGCGTCGTATGTTGCAGACGAAATGGTAGCGGAACTTAGGGCCTTTGGCGAACATCACTGACCTTTATGCTCCAAACGTTTCTTTCAGTAATGGATTATAATTGAAACATTTTTCAGCGCGCTCAAAATTGCCCTTTTTTAGTGGTGCGACTGGTTAAAAATGAGGTGATGTGCTGGAGCAAAAGGAATTGTTTTAATATTTGCAATTTATTATTATTATTGTTATTATTATTGTTGTTATTATTGTTGTTATTATTATTTTGTTATTATTATATTGTTAATTCACAGCACTCATATGCTAGTAGCATTATTTTCAGATCTCTAATCAAGATTTTCACATACACGATACATATACACTTTGGGTAACATGTGGTGAGCGATGGTTCATAGTGGATTTTTTTTTGTTTTTTTTTTTTTGTTTGTTTTTTTTTGTTTCTTTTTTTTGGATTTTCTGCAAGCTAACTTTGCAGGTAGGCTCCTCACGACATTTTTGTATCTTTATTCTTATTTAGTCGCCGTGTACCTACAACAATAGGGAGGACGCGCGTGTTAATGTTCCATATTCTGCTGCTTTCAATCTCGAGGTTCTTCAAGTTGCATTATTCTCCACTTCTTTGACTCCAACTTTTACACCATGCTATCTGATATTAATTTCTAACTAATTTCGATTGCGCACAGAAATTCGAAGGAATGTAAGGTCTTATGCTTGTTGATGTCCCAGATTTTTCGGAAGAAATTTCGATAGAAGAAGGTTCCCTGAAAAGAATGGCGCAGGTCTCAGTTTCGTGGAACGCTCTGAATTTTCGAAAATTGCAAATTTAGAAATAATATGAAAAATTGTGTGTTGTTGTAGTACGCCTTGTTTTTAATATTTTTATTATTGATTTTATTATTGATTTTATTATTGGATTTATTATTATGGTTTTCATTATTACGGTTTTTATTATTATGGCTTTTATTATTATGGTTTTTGTTATCGTTTTTATTGTTATCTTTTTTATTATAATTTTTATTATTATCGTTTCTTATTATCATCGTTTTTATTATTATCGGTTTTATAATTGGTTTTTATTCTTAGTTTTATTATTATCGTTTTTATTATTGTTTTTATTATTGTCGTTTTCATTATTTTGTTTTTATTATCGTTTTTATTATTATCTTTTATATTATCACCGTTTATATTATCTTCGTTTATATTATCATCGTTCTTGTTGTTATTGGTTTTATTATTATTATCATTATCGTTGTTGTTGTGTGTTTGCAGACGAGATGCTGGCGGCGGACGGGGCGTCGCTGCGCGCGCGGGTGGCGGACCTGGAGCGGCGCGCGCTGGCGCAGGGCGACGAGATCCTCTGCCTGCGCGCCACCCTGGCCGACGTGCTGCGCCGCCTCGCCCTCTGCGAGCAGGCGCACGCCGGCCACCCCGCGCACCTCGCGCACTCGCCCTCGCACCACCAGGTCAGCACCCCCACCCCCACCCCGCTCTCGCTCTCACTCTCACTCTCAGCCCTCACCTCACTCACTCTCAGCCCACGCTCACGCTCAGCCCCTCACTCTCAGCCCACTCTCACGCTCAGCCCCTCTCACTCTCAGCCCCTCTCCCTCAGCTCCTCTCACTCTCAGCCCCTCTCACTCTCAGCCCCTCTCACTCTCATCCCCTCTCACTCTCAGCCCCATCTCACTCTCAGTCCCCTCTCACGCTCAGCCCACTGTCACTCTCGGCCCACTCTCACTCTCAGCCCACTCTCACTCTCAGCCCACTCTCAGCTCTCACTCTCAGCCCACTCTCACTCTCAGCCTCTCCTCTCATCCCCTCGTCCCCTCTCACGCTCAGCCCACTGTCCTCTCGGCCCACTCTCACTCTCAGCTTACTCTCGCTCTCAGCCCACTCTTACTCTCAGCACATCTCCTCACTCTCAGCCTCTCACTCTCAGCACACTCTCCTCTCAGCACCTCTCACTCTCAGCACATCTCACTCTCCAGCACACTCTCACTCTCAGCACACTCTCACTCTCAGCACACTCTCACTCTCAGCACACTCTCACTCTCAGCACACTCTCACTCTCAGCACCTCTCACTCTCAGCACTCTCTCTCGGCCTCTTACTTTCAGCCCCATCTCCTCTCAGCCCCATCTCCTCTCAGCCCCATCTCACTCTCAGCCCCATCTCCTCTCAGCCCCATCTCACTCTCAGCCCCATCTCACTCTCAGCCCCATCTCACTCTCAGCCCCATCTCCCTCTCAGCCCCTCTCACTCTCAGCCCCTTCTCACGCCCGCCTCCTCTCACACCCGCCTCCTCTTGCTATTGCCCCCTCTCACTCTCACCCTCTCACTCTCATCCCCATCTCACTTTCATCTCCTCTCACTCTCGCCCCCTCTCACTATCGACCCCTCTTTCACGCCCTCTTTCACTCTCATCCCTCTTTGTCACTCTCGTCCCCTCTCACTCTCACCTCTTTCTCACTCTCATCCCCTTCTCTCATACCGTCTCACCCAATCATTCATTCTCATACACTCAATCAACTTGTACTCAGTGACAGTCACGCACTCGTTCTCACTCACTGGGATTCATTAATAACTTCACTTCATATTTCAAAATAAACTTTTAAGTTAAACAAATTACCCATAAGAACTTTCTTATAAGAACCATTGATATAAACAAGTATATTATGATGAGCCTAAAAAGACGTATCCAATGATAGTCTACACTTGTTATCTCATGTTAGAAACCCATTTTTTCGAGTAATTTTGATTTTTGCGACACTGTGTGTAACAATGACAATATGTACATCATTAGGTTCGTCTTTTTACGCTCTCACGGTAGAGTAAAAATATATGTATTGTTCCGTTTGTAAAAACAAAGTTCCCTAAGTATCTCGAAAAATACATGTGATAAAATTGAAACGAATACATACATCAGTTAGCCCCCATTCCTTCGTGAATTTCAATGAAAACTGCTTTTCAAATACTTGAACCTTTCAAAAGTTAGAGGAGGTACTAAAGTTACGCGACTCACCCTGTATATTCAGACAAAATACTTTCGTCCACATGTCACCGGCTGAGGTGGCTCTGGGCATATATAGATGTCACTGTAGTGCCTCTGACCGAGAGGTCATAAGATTCGAGCTCAATTGTTTTATTATATTCACATTTTTAGCTGTTTTCGGCCAGTTTTTTTAAACATATTATTTCTGTTGTTTTTTACATTTAAGTGGTTTCTATAGGGGTTCAGGAGGCCACCTTTTAACAGTATATTCGAAAGCTTCTAAATATTCTTACCCTAATTCGTCAGTTACAATGCAGGTTTTAGTGCACAATGCTAAATTTACAACTTTTTCGTACTTTTGGGAAAACTTAAGAATTTTTCGCGTATTTTATTCATCATTTGTGTAATACATTTAATGTGATTTCATAAAATGTATTAAGTAATACGTCAAAACTCGAAATGTAATATATAAAAATCTGTTTGTTTGTTTGTTTGTTTGTATTTTATGCGCTGCCGAACCGTTGATATGTTTGCAATAAAACTTTGTCAACTTAATGCTTGCGCTTGCGCCAAGAATATAGGCGTAGTACAATGGGAACGTGTATATGTCTGTCGCACATAGACACAAAAGGGGGAATTGGTGTTTTTCTGCGTTTATGCTGACCCAAGCGCCCCTGAACAGCAGATCTAGGCAACCCGCCGCACCGCCAAGTATTAATCGCGTCTTCGCTACATATTCTGCCCCCGCGCAATATCGGCCGGCATAATTACTTGAACGTTATCTCGGGCAAGTAATTCAAATTTCTCCATGGCAGTGTCATGGCGAACACAAAAACTTTGGGGAGAACGTTTTAACAGAAGGATACTTAAAACCATGTCCAAACCAGGACGTAAAACAAACCCATACTCGCGAGAGAGTATTTCATCTCTTAAAAATGTTTGCAGAGCATAGCGGAGAAGGTGATGAAGAATCACGTGGCCAGTAGGGTGTGAAGCATTGCCGGGTCCGCTAGTAAGTAAGTAATGAATGAGTGAATGAGAGTGTGTGGGTGTTGCAGGGCGCGGGTCGGCCGTCGCCGCAGCACTACGCCGGAGGCATCCCGGTGCGCAACGGGGCGGGCGCCGCCGGCTCCCCCTCGCACGCCGCCCACGCGGCCGCCCTCACCGCCTCCCCCAGCAGGCAGGGTGAGCACGCGCTCTACGCCCCTCTCCCCCTTACTCGCTCTTTCTTCTTCTCTTTCTACATCACCCGCTCTTTCTTCTTGTTCTCTCTCTCTCTCCCCCTTATTCGCTCTTCTTCTGTCTCTCCCTTATTCTCCCCTCTCCCTTACTCGCTCTTTCTTCTTTCTCTCCCTTACTCGCTCTTTCTTCTTTCTCTCCCTTACTCGCTCTTTCTTCTCTCTCTCCCTTTCTTGCTCTTTCTTCTTCTCTCTCTCCCTTTCCCCTCTTTCTTCTTCTCTCTCTCCCTTTCCCCTCTTTCTTCTCTCTCTCCCTTTCCCCTCTTTCTTTCTCTCTCTCCCTTACCCCTCTTTCTTTCTCTCCCTCCCACTCTCCGTCCCTTACGCGCTCCTTCTCCCTCTCCCTTACTCGTTTTTTCTCCTTCCCTCTCTCTTACTCGCTCTTTCTTCTCTCTCTCTCCCTTACTCACTCTTTCTTCTCTCTCTCCCTTATCCACTCTTTCTTCTTCTCCCTTTCCCTTATTCGCTTTCTTCTCTCTCCCGTACTCTCTTTCTTCTTCTCTCTCTCTCTCCCCCTTACTCTCTCTTCTTCTCTCTCCCCCTTACTGTCTTTCTTCTTCTTCTTTTTCTTCTTCTTCTCTCTCTCTCCCTTACTCTCTCTTTCTCCCTTACTCACTCTTTCTACTGTTCTCTCTCCCTTACTCTCTTTCTTTTTCTCTCCCTCCCTTACTCTTTCTTCTTCTCTCTCCCTCCCTTACTCTTTCTTCTTCTCTTTCTCCCTTACTCACTCTTTCTTTCTCTCTCTCCTTCTCCCTCCATTTCCTTCTTATTCTCCTCTCCCTCTCTCGTTCTGGTTCTCCTCACCCCCTCTCTCTTTATCTCTTTCAGTTTCCCCTTCCTCCCTTCCTTCTTTTTGCTTTCTCTCTCCTGTCTCTCATGTCTCTCTCCACCCTATCATTCTTTATCTATCTTTCCTCTCTCTGCCTGTCTCGCTTTTCCACCTCTTCTCTTGTTTTGCCATTTCTTCTTTCTAGCCCTTCCTCGAATATTTATTGTGTCCTTTTGAATCTCTTGCGAACACCAAGCAGTCTTTTCCTCCCTCCAACCTTTCTGTTTGTCTTTCTCCATTCTCTCTCTCTCGCCCTCCTCTCAATCTTTCCTCTCCTCTTTCATTATTTTCTCTCTCCCCTCTCATTGTTTTCTTTTCTCTTTCATTAACTTTTCTCTTCGTTTCCTCTTCCCCCCTGCTCCCTTCATATCTCCTTTTTTTTTACTTCTCTCACAATCTTTCTTTCTCTGATGATCTGTTCCTTTCTCAATGAGTCATTTTTCTAATTTTTCTTGCACTCTCTGATGATCTTCTCTAACTTTCTTTAACTTTTCCTTCCTCTTTCATTTTGTATTGTTTATTATATTATAAATATAAAATATTTACAAAATAGAAAATCTGAGTTAAGCATTTTATTTTATGTTTTTACTAGGTATGAGCAACCACATAACAAGTCCTCAGAAAGAATCCCCCAGTCTGCGTCTCAGGCAGCCTGCCTATTCAGGCAGCCCAGAAGCCAAGGATCCCTTGAGAAGGGCTTCGAGTTATGCCCCAACGTCCTTGTCACAGAGGTATGTATGTAACCAGTCTTTCAGGATCTGTAACTGCTGGCATGCATTGAATTATATATATGCAAATTCACCACTCTCATTTACAAAGTTATCAAGAAATGGCACTAGACTGCATTTAGTTGACAAAAATTTTAGAATTCAAGATAAAAATACCAGAATACATTTTTAATTATTTTGTGGAGATTATTTTATTTGTAGAGATAGTGGTGTTAGTTAAAACAAAGTATTTAATTACTCTATCAAACAGGCAGTTCAGGAGTGCTACTTTTGATTTCATTTGTAAATTTCAAATACTTTTAGATGCAATCTGTGCTTCTGTCTATATTGTTTGTGCTTCTAAGAAAGTTATTTGTAATGCTTTGCATTAAGAGTTTGTTTATTGATTTTTATATTGGAAATGAGTTAAGCAATATCCATATTACTGTCTTTTATATTATTGCATGTATTGCATTGTCAGGAACTTAAGTGCATTTTTTTATTTACAATTTTTGATATAGTAAAAGACTATATTCTAAATGGTTTTGCTGTGTTTTGTGATATGCATGAGCATAAAATTTCATTTTTGATATGTTTTGATAAATTCCTGTAAAGATAAAAGAATTTCTCAAGAAAAAGTACAAAAGAAAATGCTCAATTACAAATACACTCATTATATAATAGCAACAAGGGAACAATATTCAAATTTGTGTTGTAATATTGTTTTTGCCCCAGCTTTTTATATTAAAAGTTTATAAGCTTTGCACAAAATTACCACTTTGTCACTTCACATCTATTTATCACATTGAAATATTTCAAACATTACAAAGATTATAATTTTCTTATAACACTCCACAATTTTATCCATCTTTCAGCACCCTGTTGATTTGAGAGAAAATTTAGAATGCTCGTAACTGTGTTCAGTTCTAGATCATATATCTATTATTATTGTAAATTAAAGTAAATACCAAAAACTATAAAATTGTCTCTTAAACTAAATTACAACAAAACATAGTTTTTATCTGTTTGAGGTGAATTTCCATGTCAATAAATGTGAACCAGGAAAATTAAAATTCAGTACATCATTATTATTTACTAGAAAATTAGTAATTCTATGCTATAATATATGCATCTAAGACTGGAGCACAATTAATTCTTCAGTTCTTTTGATTAGTTGATTTTTATTTCAATTTTATCACATAACAAATTACAAATTTTGCATGTGCCCATATTATTAATTTGGGCACAATATTATTAATTAGTTTGTTTCGGTTTTCACAAGTATTCTCCTTATTTTATTTAGTTAATTTAGTAATTCACATTCATTTTTTATGATTTTTTATATTTTTTATTGAAGAATGTATTCATCCATAAACCAGAAGAATATTTCTAGAAATAATTGTTATTATTGGAATATGTTCTAGTTTTCAAATTTAAAATTTTCTTGTTGTAAACTTGCTTTCTATGAAAAATATTGATGTAATTCAATCATGGTATTCTTGTCTCTAAAGAACAATTAATTAAATTAAACTTGAAATGCATTGCTAATGAAATAGCTCACAGTAACGTATCCCAAAAATAATTTTAAAATGAAACAATTCCAGAAATGAATTTTATAAATATGCATACGTACCTTTCATTGCCTTACTTCTTTAATGTTTAAAATTAAAATATTCAGAGAAAGATACAAAATCACTACCAACATTGGACCAAATATTTTGCTTAACTTGCTTAATAACAATTTAGATTTTCAATATTTTATAAGACAACTATATATTTTCTTTATTTCTATTGTGTATTTTGTTTTATACATTTGTTTAATTAAGTTATTATGTTTGATTGTTCTTTTTCATTTGTGGTCTGTGCACCTTCTCTCAAACACACAACGAACCCGCATCTTTCAGACGAGTCGTCCACTACCAGTCAACAGGCTCCCTCCACTCAGACAGCCAGAGTTCAAACAGCGTGTCCCCCGTTCCCACATCCCCCTCCCCGACCCACACGCCTCCCGCCCGAGCGTCCCCAGCGCCTCGCTCCACATCCCAAGGCCACATGACAGTCAGACAACAGCAGCTGCAGCAATATCAAATGCAGCAACAGCAACAACAGCAACAGCTGCTACTGCAGCAGCAACAACAGCAACAGCAGAAAGCAGCGTCAACCACCAACTTGCACACCGCCAAGAGGTGGAGCTCGACGGGTGATTTCAACAATGTTGGCATTATTTCTTCTCCGACCGGAAGCTCAACTTCTCTTGCTGCGCGGTGAGTTTCAGTGTTTAGCCCTTGGTCACTGCCTTGTCTTGCTGTGTGCTCTAATTGTGCTTTTCATGTGTTTGATGGATGTAACAAGTTTTTGCTAAGCAGATGCCACTTTGACATTGACCATTTGAGAGCGAATCCAGATCATTTCAAAGGAGTAGGCTTTGGCTGAAATTCTTGACATGCAGTAAGGATCTGTCATGTACAAAAAATTAGGAAGAGAAAAAAGTTTGTTAAATATGTATCAGTAATAAAGAATGTTAAATTAAAATTTATTTTATACGTTGCCTTCTAATCACATATTTTTGCTTTCAATCAATTATATATATTTCAATCATATATATCTCAAAACTTTTTGTGGAGTTTCTAAGAAAGATGAAAAATGAATTCAATTATAAAATTGAGCACAAGTTTTTAGTGATGAAACACATCTTTTAATTTTTCCATATAACTACATCTGCCAAATGATGAATTTTCACGATTACAGTAACTTGTGTTGAAATAGATATTTTTTATGTGCCACAGTATTTTTGTACCAAAAATAAAAAAATAAATGAATGTGATAAAACTTTCTGTCAGACTAACTTAATTCTGGACTAATTCAAAGAGTTGTTAAAATAGAATTAAAATTTCTGATCAATAAATGGGCCATATCTCCCACTTCTATGGATTCGCTCTTGAGTTAACACACTTTACACAGAGGTTTTCATTCTGAAATGCACAATCCTTTAAAAAGTCCAAAGTTCAGATACTTCAATATTAAAGTGATATGTCAAATAAATACCTCATACTTACTGCTGAATTCAGTATCCCAAGAATGAAATTCATTCCATTTTCTGTTTTTTGTGCTTAGTTACTTGAAGCTATTCCAGTAACATTAAAAAAGTAACAATAGAAAAACACCATTAAAATGCAAGAAATAAAATAATATTAAGAAATGGTGGTATTAAAAAAAACATTACACATTTTGGCTGAAAGGTTGAACTCTGCCTTAAATTAAATATTTCTGATTTAAGTATTGCCACAAGAACATCAATTAAATTCTATGTCTACTGACAACAAATGCTTTTTTTGAAAATTTATTTAAAATTTTATAGCATTCAAAATAAGGGGACAACAAAGTAAATACTTCCTTATTTCATATATTGATTTATATCCTGTAGAGAAGAACAGTTTAATTCTTTCAAAACAACAATATATTTTTTTGGGATTTCTGAATTCTTAAACAATGATATTCTTGCAAGAAGAGAATTTTTATAAGAGATCAAAAACTTCGGAACACTGGTCTATTATAAACAAGATAAAACTTTTATTTCCCTCTTAAATATTCTATTGTTGTTATCAAATTTTCAAAAGAATCTATTCATTAATCATATTTCTTCCTGTCACTAGTATCATTAAAGTGTTGGTTGTTATTTTTGTTAAAGATTATTATGGAGGGTTTAAAATTTGGAAATTTTATGACCATTGTAAAAATTTGGCATAATGGATGTTTGTAATCTCTAGAAAAATTCTTTAGATTATCCTTGATTTGCCAAACCTGGAAACTAAACCCTATTTCTTGATTTTTCATGTGAAAGAACTTCCTTTAAGTAAATTTTATACTCTGTTGATCATTAAAAACTTCTACTTGCTAATTTTCAATACTTTAATTTCATTCTCATAATGATATTGGTGGTCACACTCTTTGCACGACTTGTTTTACTGTTGTAAATGCCTTCATATCTTAAAAAAGAAGTCTTACTGATCCACTGTTGCCAAAACACACAGCAAGAGTACTTACATGACTTAAGGAATCTTTTAAACTATGACTAACATTTCCCTTCCTCATGTGTCACAGAACACAGCTTCATCATCTCTCATTCAACCTCCTCTGTTTGCACTCTTTTTCTCGGCCTTGAACACTCCTACAATACTTCACAAGACACGATAGTAAATCAAATATTGGCATCCATGCCTTTTTGGCTTGCTTGGCATTGCAAAATAGCTACTATCCATCTGTCCATAACACATCCACGTACCAGTCATGTTGAGAGTTTCGGAGAGACAGGACTGTGCTCTGCTTCTGGTAGTTGCTGATCGAATTAATTGGCAAAATGCCGATTTCGTGAGTACAATTAAAGCTTTTGAATTTTGAACAGTTTTTCTAATAATTGCCTATAATACTAAAGATATTTTTAATGCTGTAAATGCTTACTGACAAATTGTAGTATTATTTCTTTGAGAAAGGATATTTAAAAATGTTTCAATTATTGTTCTTAGCTAATTTGATTTCACTATTGAAAATGAGTAGTACTAATTGAAAATAATTTATTTTCTCTTTGCATTTATTGAATGTTTATAATTTTTGTGCTTGGTTTTGTTTAAATTAAATCAGTATTTCAGTAAATCTTTTAAAACGTTTTTACACTTTTAGCCACTTCTAAATACGATTTGTAGGTTTTTGTATTGATGCTTCAGAATCAGTTGATAAAAAATGAGAGAAAACTTTAAAAAACTTTGAAGTGTCATTGACATAGGTACTCCCATTCATATAATCCTTCTCTCTTCTTATCCATTACAAAAGAACACTTTCTAATTCAGAGTATAAACACATGGAAAATGTATTTCCAGAAAATAGATTATTTTTAGAGTTTAATGATAAATTAGAACTCTAATCTGTCACTCATTAGAGGGTTGTTAGTTTTTCCAAATAAAAACTAAATTTTATTCTTGATTCTTGTCTTTCCAGAAGGTACTGCATCCAAGGTAGAATGACCAACATTTCAGTTGTCATATTGTGTCTTTCCTCAGGGTGAAATGCCATCATCATTTCACCTTTGCATTTTATCCTGAGGAAGCTTGCAGTATGACAGCTGAAATGTTGCCAACTGTGCTCAGGATGTCGTGTCTGCTGAGCAGCTAAGAATCTATTGATTCCAGCCACAGAATCTTATGCTTTCATTTAAACAACATATTATTTTGGGTACAAGTACATATTACTTTGCACAATACACATATACATTCACTTCAATCCACACTGATACTACTTATTTACTTATATAAATTAATATGTCAAAATAGACATAAGAAACCTCATATTTTTATATTTCTTTATGTAATTAACGGTACCCACAACAAATATTTGATGTTTGTGTCGTGGGGTGTTTCTATATACTCCAAGGAATCGTCAAAATCACAAGAAATGTGTATTGATCCAAAATATTCTATTTATAATTTGTTTTAAAAATATATTTTTTTTTTAAATTTATAATGCTTATCTGGAACTTGCTTTTGAATATATTGCATTTTAAATCTCTTAAATAATTTGCATTTAAAAGAAATCATTAATAGCCATTACTAGTATAGTTTTGAATAGTCTTTCATAGTAACAGATTAAAAAGAGCAAAAAAGTTACTCCTGTGCATCATGATTTGTGTATATTTTCTGTTGCTTGTCCATGGAAGGTGTGTTCTTTTGGTGGCAAAGTTTGCCCCTCCCTTGCACGATATTTGCTTGCTGCATGAGACTGGATGTTCCTTCTGTGTTTTAGCCTGGCAACGAAGTCACTGTTCAATCTGTATATGAAGCCAGCACCGCAGCAGCCACAGCTGAAGCATGGGTATGCATCTTGTTTACCTTTTGAGATCGTCTGTGCGGGTTGTTCTCTGAATAAAGTTATGGAATTTATTCTTCTGATATCTATCAATTATCACTCTGAAGGTTAGTTTGTTGTTTCATTACACCCACAAGTCATGAATTGCTGATGATAATGGTTGTAATGAAAGGTAGAAAGATGATAATCAAAATCTGGAATTCTTAAACGTCAAAGGTACTGCTTGCTAAAACTTAATTATATATCTTTGACCCCCAGTGAATAAGCTGATAAGTCAAAAGAACTTAATTTTACAGGTGAGCAAAACAACACTTTAAATAAATTCTGTAAATCAGGGATTAAAGATATTCAAAGAAAATCAACACACAGTTTCTTTTGAATATTTCCTAAGTTTAAATATCATCAATCCCTGATTTACTTCAGTTGACAGTTGTTTTTTGCTCTCCTGTAAAATTAAGTTTTTTTTGACTTATCTGCTTATTCACCGGGATCAAAGAATTTTTAAAAATACTTGTACAAATAGCAATATAATCATCACTAGTCTAATGCCTTTATGTACGAATATAATGATGATCAAGGAATCCACAGTGTTGATATCATATCCTATTCCACACTTACAAAGTCTTCGTTTTTTTTTACTCTGGTTAAAATAATCAGCCTTCAACTTGTAATTTTGTGATACATAAACCTCTTGCCCTTATGAGATATTTCTTTATTATAAATACTAAATTATATCACTTAACTGTAATAGTTTAATGACACTATTATAATTAAGTTAATTTACATGTGAATTGTGAACTTTTGTATGTATTGAGCATATTACGTCAGGTCTCCTTATGAAACATATCATTTAGTTTTACAAACATTTTTTTATTCATTAGATAGGTAATACATTTTTGAAAATATCAATCAATAACAATTCAAACCATTATTATCAGATCTTCTCTATATGGAAGACTAGAATTTGACTAGTTCCATGAAGCAGATATAATGATACCAAGTCATAGAAATAAGCTTATCTAATGCATTTGCAAAGAACTCATTGTCAGTCATTTTTGCAATATCAACAACCTCTGATTAGTATGTAAATATCATTTGGAATTTATACTGAAGAGAATCCATAGGTAACTCATAATGAATATGCAAATGCCAAACTAATTTATTACTTGATGTGAGAATATTTAAAAGGAATCTCTAGGGAATAAACTGTGGAAATTAAAACCATTCTATTTAACAAGAGCTACGGAAATATTCTATGAAATTTAAATTACATTAAATTTTTTAATATTCTTTTCTGACCTATTTTCATTTTATAAAAATACTGAACTGTTTGTTATTAATTGGGAAAATGACAGTGTGAGGAATTAGTGTGATGTAGGAAGATAAGGAGTGAATATAGTATTATTAATTTTAGGGTAGCATAGTGTTATGTTTTTTTAAATACTAGTTTTAGTCAAGAAATTGCCTCTTGAGGAAACATGCTAAGGGGTCGTCCACAAATTATTTAATTCTGAAGATGGAAGGAGGAAGTTAGAAGAAGCGTTGTTTGGGGAGAGGAGGGTGTTAGATTTCACTGATATTGTTTTCTAATTATTAATATTTGCTGAAATAATTCCTTTTATTCCGTATTACATTAAAATATTAACCAACTAAATTAAAAATATGAATAAATTAAAATGTTATGTACAAATGTTTATAATAATTGAAAATGTATTGTCATCAATGGTTTATTGATTGATTTTTATATTTCGAAGAAAATATTTGAAAGTGATCTTTAATATGTTCTAGAATACAATTAAATCAACATAGTTGATTCCTGCTCATGTGTCCTCCATGACGAAATGTTCTTGCCTATGCTTCCTTCCTTCCGTCCTTCCTTTCTTCCCTCCTTGCTTTCTTCCTTCTTTACTTTCTTCATTTAAAAACTGTCCCCCAGTCTTGTTGTCCGGTGTAGTCAGCAGTGCCAATTAATTCTGACTTTAATTATCGTTAATTTTAATGTATAACACAATAAAATTAATACAAAGTGCTTTCCTTTTTGCAAATAGAATGTGAGGGGGGAGGAAGGGAGGGTTGCAAGCATTACATAATAATTTAGGGAGGTTCAAGCACATGTTACAGATACGTAACATGGAGGAGAGGGGGTATTCAAAATGTTGCAAATTTTCATTACGTAATTTATGGATGGTCCCTCAGGAATGGGTTGGAGGAAAAGGTCATTTCCAGTGAAAATACAGAGAAGGATGGAGATGTGTGTTGCACAGAGTTGAATGAGACATTGTAAGTGACCAAAAAAAAACATCTATAGCCAATAGTGAAATCGTTATGTCTTGTTTCAGTCACTGGCACATAATTAATACTTATATATAATAATCTATGAAATAATAACACATTTTGAATAAGTTCAAGGGTTAGCTTTTACAGTAAAGAAATAAGAACCAAATGTTTGTTAAAATTTAATACTTTTCTAGTTTCTAGGTACAGGCAAGCATTGTTCAGATATTTTATCTGGTCTCACTTTCAATCCACTTTAAAACATAGACACAATTAAAATGGTATTAGTAAAAATCGATGAAGGGAACTGTATTTTATGTATGGGGAGAAATACAACTTGTGAAAGTTTTCTTGAATTGAATTGAATTTGCCTTATTTTACGTGGCAGTTTCTTAACATCCAGAATCTCACCCTGTCTCTTCTTTTTAATTATAGTTTGTTAGGTTATAAATAAAGGAAGCATAACTATTTTTGGCAACATTTGATACCAGAAAATATTCATTTACACAAAATAAAACTGATTTTCATTCGCAAACAAGCTTATGATTTAATGTGATAGGATTGCTGAAAAATAACTAAATCACTCAGCCTGTATTTTGCAAAATCCAGATAATTTACAAAGAGAATGAAAAGTATCAAAGAATCAGTGTTTGATGAAAGTCTGTATTACTCTTCAGAAAATTGCAGTTTCAGTAATTAATAAGAATTATATTGTTGAAAAAACAAAAGTTAACATTTTAAATTAAAATTACTAGATTCTAATATAAAAGAAACAGTTTTGTCAAACATGAAAGTAGTTTCTTTGTTGTGAATGTAATATTAAGGTCATTAAGGTAGTGTGATGTACACATAATACTTATCAATACATGTTGTACATACTCATGAAAATCAAAATCAAAACAGAGGTGAAATCAAGAAAAGATGTAAAATGGGACATGAATAATTTTAAAGCAAGTAGTTTGATTTTCACTTGATTACATGAATAAAAAATTAACCCATGTTTTTTTTTTCTTCTTTTCCTATCATGGATTATTTCTGGTATTTGTTTCTTTACATGAAACAATTTGCTTTGAAAGAGAACAACTTGCAAAGATGATTATATTGTATTTTCAAGCTGTTTTTAATCATGAAACATTTATTGAGATTATGTGTGATTTTGCATGAATGCTAGTTTCCATGCTGTTGTATATTTCCTGCATATTTTCATGTTAAATTAAGGCCTAGAAGAAGAGGGTAAGGTAATGGTGTTAATGTTATATGTAAGTAGCTGTAAATTTTCATTTAATCTTGATGTTGTGTTGGTGATTGTTTACATATATTTCACACTCAAAAGAGAAGTTGTAAAATGCAATATTCATGATTTCTTTTGTTCTTTGTGTGGTCATTCGAGGATCCCTTTTAAAATAATTTTGAAACGATTTTTAACTTTCAAGGAAATAGAGTTCCAAACATTATTGCATTTTAATATGGTCAAACTTCTAGTGTCATTAGATTTGTTGTTTGATGTTGTTTGGCAACCATGGTTGTTTTTCTTGTTGATGAATTTTGTAATCCCTTCTTATTTCATTTTCGTTCCGGCTTGTGTTATTCTCTCCACACCTGAGAAGTTGAGGTACTTAGAAACACATCCATCACTTTAGAAGTTTCTGTCGTGTATGTTAGGAAGTTAGATGGATTACCTCATACGTCATCGAGAATCGCTTTCGGTTTTAGGGAGAGTATGAATATTTAAGTATACTGCGATGTGCACGTGTGTGTGTGTACTCTCATGTACAGGAATTGTCAAAGAAAGAAAAGTATTTTAATTCGTACTGAAGTATTAGGATAGTGCATCTCGCGATAAATTTATTAGAAATAAAACTACAAATGGACGCTCACATCCTGGGAGGAAGGGTGATTCCAGTGCGACGTGTCGATGCAAAAAGGCGAAAACTTAATGGATTATAACCCTACAAATACTGAGGCAGATTGATAAGTCCGTGACTTTGACGATAGTTCGCGCTTAGTTAGCAGGTTCATTGTTGGCACCTTCGAGCATAGAATTCTGCATTCTTTGCTCGAAGGTTGGCACTGAAGCCTTGCATGATATTGTTTCCATCTGCTCATTAGATCATTGTTGAGAGCATCCGCAAGCAGGTGAGAGTTGCTTTGTGAAAATGGAGAAAAGTGAATTTCGAGTGTTGATCAAGCACGACTTTTTGCGCGGGAAAACTTAAAAGGAAACGGAAGAGAAACTGAGAAAGTATTATGGGGACACTGCTCCGTCGCATGGTATGGTCCACAAGTGGTTCACAGAATTTCGTTGTGGTCGTTAGAGCACAAGTGATGCAGATTGCTCTGGACGGCTGGTTGAGGTCACAAATGAAAAAATGGTGAACAAAATTCTCGATATTGTGATGGAAGACAGCCGAATTAAAATAAGAGAGGTAGTAGAGATTGTCAACGTTTCGTATGAACGAGTGAACAACATTCTACACGAGCATGTGTGTATGAGAAACAACAATAATAATAAAATTTATTGAGTCACATATACAATTTCAATCGTGTTAAACGAGTCGGATATGATGTATGTAAGTGCACAAGTTTTCCTGGGCTACAGATTGTAGTTTTCTCTTACTATACACTATTATGAGTAAAGGTGAGATATTATGAGAAAGCTGACGGTATTGTGAGGTATTATGAAGTGAATTCACGATGGAATATGGCACAGATTTTCGCGTCTTGGTAGTGTCGCTATACTTTTTTTACCTGGCAGTTGACATAAATCAGCTGTTGACAGTTTCGTTAAATTGGGAGCTTAAACGTCACCACTATCATGTCACCGTGATGACGTTTTAGCTCTCGATCGGATGAAACCGTAACAGCTGATTTACGTGAGCTGCCAGGTTTAAAAAAGTAAAAATGTCTCTTGATCAACAGAACTGCTTGATAGGTCGCGATCATGCGGCATCTGAAGGTACGACCGAGAAAGGGGCAAAAAGCCGTACCATATTCCATCTTGAAGACAAGCCCCCCAGGCGCCACGTTACGAAACCCCAAGTATACACGCTTTGGCACGCATGCGCAGAAGATCGGTATTGCTGTCGACTGCAGTTCGTTTTGTTATGCTTAAAACGCATAGCCTAGGGGAAAGATGGTGCCTAGCATGTTCGATTTGCGTTGGTAGGTAATCGAGAGCCCCCACTCAAGAATCAAATTAAGTATCATGCGAACCAAACGCCAGCATGTTGTAGTTGAATCGCGTAGGCAGGAAATCATTCTGGCTTGCGGACAAACAAAAAAAACAACAAAAAAACACGATATCAACCACCAGTGTAGACCAGTGGAAAGGCAAAGTTTTAAACCCATTCACAATGCAAGCATAAGCATAACACATAGACCTAAACATTAACATTAGTGATGGACTGAAGAATTCACAATGTCGAACAAAAACGTAAGAAAAAAAATAAGTTACTTTTGAAAGTGAGACATTATGGTGCAACGATTAGCGTATCGGTCTGTTATACCCAAGTTTGCGGGTTCAAATCCAATCGCCGTGGATTTTTAAGGGCGAAAATATTCTTCCTTCGGAGGGGAAGTAAAGCCGGCTGTCCCATGTTGTAGATTTGATGTATGTAAAATATCCTCCAGCCTAAATGAAGCCTCTGAGCAAAATTCAAATTGCCTGTTTCGTCGCCCACCTTCTTTCTCCTCTAGTAGGTGAAAGGAGCGTAACGAAATTTGCGTGGTCTGACGGAAGAGCAGGTCTCATAGCCTGGGTCTCATCACGTAAAATAAGGCATCCATTCATTCTTTCACTCTAGTTTACTTTTAATTGGATGTGAGAATCGATTTCGAGATATCGACTCAGTCCATAACGGGGAGCGGGGTTCGTGCCATGTATTGCGTTAGTTCCTCTATCGACTTATTTCGATGCTAAATTTTGAGTTACCGTACTGTGATTGCTTCATTTCTTAATTTTGACATAAACCTAAGCACAGAAGCTTGAAGCTTACAAACTATTAAGTTAACGCCTTACGTGTCATGCTTATGCGAACGCATTATGAATGCGTCCGCTTATGGACGTAGTCCTAACTTTTATGTTAACGCCATGCTTATGTTTATGTTTGCATTGTGAATGGGCCTTTACGGCCGAGCGCACCAGTATTTGAGAGGTCGCGGTTTCGATTCCGTCCTTTGCTACAAAGAGGCGAAAAACGTGCTAGATTTTTGAGAAATTACCGTATGCATTGAAGAACGAGGATTCATTATTTATTCATTTATGACTGATTCATTAATTTGTGTTTCCGGGCGCGTCAACTGATAAAGTCATTAGTCCCGTAAGTTTAGTGCACGTTTTGCCACGGGAGGTGGCGGTGGTCTTCCCTCATTGGATGGTGAAATCTGGCGCCGAATACACGTCGGCTAACGGGGTTTTCCTAAACCAGGTGTATCCCACTAGCGGGGAACCGCTCCAGCCAGTCATGAGGGCGCAACCCAAACAGTAATCTTTAATAACCGTTTTATAATAAAACTATTTTTTAATAAATATTTATAATAATTTTTAATTTATAACCGTTTAAAATAAAAATTTATAATAAAAAAATAAAATAAAAAAATAAAATTATTATTACCGTTTTAATGTTGCTGGAGAAACCTAAACCGTAATCGTTTAATTTATTGATGTTTCCGGGCACGTGGATTGCTAAGATCGTTTGTCCCATACGTGTAGTACACGATTATATCACGATAGGTGGCGGTGATCTTCCCTCGCTGGATGGCAAGATCCGACGGGGGAAGATGGTGCGCAGTCCGTGGCCCGTTTGTTAGGGTACTGCTCCGGCATTGGCCTGGTGTTGATCGGAGAAACCACGGAAAACTGCCGATCAGAGTAGCCAGCCGCAAGAATTCTCCTCTAGATATAGGGTGAATTTGACCTAGCTATATAGCTAGTGTGGAAAATTGGCTCCGGTCGGGACTCGAACCTTAGACCTCCCGGTCAGAGATGCTACAGACACATCGACAATGTTGGCTTTGAGCTAAACTCAGTCAGTGAAGAGAATCGAACAGCTCTATAAATTGCCTCCGCTGTAGAATCTCTCGGTCTAGAAAGCTTCAATCGTCTTAGGTGCATGCATCATCTGATGTCATCGCACAGTCTCTGACCGGGAGGTCCTAGGTTCGAGTCCTGATGGCGGCAGGATGTTCGACACTAGCTTTTCAGCTAGGTCGAATTCAGTCGCTGTCTGGAGGAGAATTGTGGCTGCCGGCTGCTCTGATCGGTAGTTTTCCGTGGTTTCTCCGATCAACACCAGGCGAATGCCGGAGCAGTACCCTAACAAACGGGCCACGGATCGCGCGCGATCTTTCCTTCCTCTTCTTTGCCCTACCTTACACACTTACACTTACATCCACTGCACTACCACAAACTATGTCGGGAGACCGGTCGGGAGCTCAGAGTTTGTCCCGATTGGGGGGGGGGGCACTGGTAGGATGTTGTGGTTAACTCCACTAGTGGACGTGTAGATCGGCTCCAGATCTCGCCATCCATCGGGGGAAAGATCACCGCCATTAACGCGCCCGGAAACACTAATCAATCAATCAATCAATCAATCGTCAGTAGGTTGTACAAACGCAACTCGCAACTCGGTTGTACAAGCACAGCGGGTTGCGCTGTGATATCTGAGTATCACAGTGAAGTTGTCGAGTGATACGTCATTGTACAGCGACCTTGTGGCTGTGAACCAGGGAATTAGATACCGCGATAAGAACGTAGCTTTGCGGTCACCAGGAGGAAGGCAGAGCAGAGAGGCCCAGAATTGTTTCCGTCGTTTAAAACCACTGTCTGCCTTAAAGAGACCGAACGTTTGTAACCTTTAAGTATGTAGTATTTTAGACGAACAACTTATTAATTAGACATTTGAAAGAAAATGTTAATGTTTCACCAAAATGCATTCTTTTATTTTCTGTTACCGACTAAAGATATTGTGTTCAAATTTTATTTTTGCTGAAACGTGCTGTTAGCAGCAGCACAACTCTTTTAGAGACTTTGAGTACTCGTTTCCGAACAATGAGAGCCTTTACGGTAGGATTCTGCCACCCCTTATGAACAACCCCCTGTATTTCGAAGACTCTGGATTTCTTTGGAGCCTACTCAATGTGTACCAAGCGATCTGACTACAACACTACGGGTCACTCATTGTCACAGATTTTTGTATCATCAGGACTGGATTAATATCTAAAGGAGCTCTAAGAATGGACAAGCAATAAAGCCTTCTAATGACTTATGACGTATATGACTTAGTGTAGGGATCACAGAATTTTGAAAATGTGCACACAATTCAATTTTCCCCATAGCACGTCATACGCAGTTTTTAACTTTTTTTGACGTAAAATAAATAAATAAATAAATAATAACTTAAAAATATTGTACATAAGTGATAAACCGAGAATAAAAAACAAAACTTCTAATATTCTCAGTTCGAATAATTAATATTGAAATTACAAATACAATATCACAGGATACGTCATTTCGAGCGAAAAAAATTACATCACCGCCTTTTTCTCAATTACGTGAACAAATGTTTCCCATGTCATTTTGCTGAAAAAAGCTTCGTTACGGCAGAGCAATTTCTTAACGATTTCTCTTCTACTATAACGTTCAGAAGGTTGTGCTGATGGTGCTACGATCTGCAGAGCACATGCCTAAGTATTGTTGAGGAAAAATTCACTTTTATTCTAAAAAAAGATGAAAAACGAATGTTTCAGGATTGTCGGAAATGGATGCACATTACGACACCACTATTGCGCCCGACCTTAGGTCGTCACGACCAGCAGGCCGTCGAAATTGCAGTACACTCGCAGTTCGCAAATGAATCTAACGACCTCTCGAGACTGCAAGAGCGATTCGAGAATCGAAATGCACCCAAAAGTTTGGTAACACACAGACAGCGACGAACTCGAAAATTTATCTAAAAAAACAAAACTTCATACTTCTGAGACACACGTACACACGCTTGCAACACATTCCCAGACATGTCGGGATACTAGACGGGAGTTTAGTGCTTGTCCCAGCTGGGGCGTTGCTCCGATGGGGGAGATACCTGGATGGGGTAATCTCCCGCACACTGACGCGTAGGTCTGCACCGAATCTCATCATCAAGTAGGAGAGGAACGTCACAACATCTCAGAATAAAACATACACTATACTGAATTAGATTACGCCTTCCGTCTGACCACGCAAATTTCGCTACGCTGCTTTCATCATCTAGCGGAGAAAGGAGGTATCAGTTGTGCGACTAAATAGGCGACTTGAATTTAGCTCAAAGGCTTTTTCGGGGCTTGGGGTTCTTTTACGTGTAGTAAATCTACATGGGACAGCCGGCTATACTTCCTCCGTAGGAAGCTCCCTCAAATACGGTTAACGTCTTCATTCGGGATTGAATCCGCGCAATCTTGGGTATACGTTAACCGTTATACCACCGAAGCCACGACTAAGTCACTACACTAACGGGACTAACGACTAAGCAGATGACGTGCCCGGAAACATCATTTAATGAATCCGGATTAGATTGATTGATTTATTGCTTAGTGATTCCGGACCCGTCAACTACTATGGTCATTAGTCCCGTAAGTGCAGTCCGTGTTTTTGCGCGGGAGGTAGCGTGGTCTTTCCCCGCTGGATGACGAGATCCGGAGCCAACCTACTATCGGCTAACGGAGTTTTCCTCAACCAGGTAACTCCCACCAGCGGGGCACAGCCCCAGTCGGGACAAATTCTAAGTCCTCGACCGATCTCCCAGCGTGTGTGGTAGTGTAGTGCATGTTAGTGTGCGTGTGTGTAAGGGGAGAGGATGGGACAAGGAAGAGGAAGGAAAGATCGCGCGCGGTCCGTGGCCCGTTTGGTAGGGTTCTTCTCCGGCATTCGCCTGGTGTTGATCGGAGAAACCACGCAAACTACCGATCAGAGCAGCCCGCCGCGCCGCTAGAATTCTCCTCCAGGCAGCGACTGAATTCGCCCTAGCTGAAAAGAAAGCTGATCTACAGATCTAACTAACGACCGCAGGAGATGACGCGGTGGGTAGGGCGAACCCCGAACGTTCGTCACTCGGCAAATAGCAAGCAACTCATTCGGACTACTCGGGATTCGGCGAGCGGTTGCTCGGTGTTCGCCGACTAACGAATGTGTGGAGCCGCCTTTAGATCTGCTGCAGTGCGGAAGGAAGAAATAAAAGAGGTCATCTTCGTCAACATACTAGCTTTATTAAGATAGCCGGCTTTCGACGGCTTTGCCGTCATCGTCAGTCTACAAGATACAGAAAGATATAACAAAATTATAAATAAATACACAATAAGATAGAAAATTAAATTACAATTAATGGATACATCAAAATTAACATAAAAAATATAATCAATGACATCATTTTTTATGTTAATTTTGAACTGCTATGTATCCATTAACTGTAATTTAATTTTCTATCTTATTGTGTATTTATTTATAATTTTGTTATATCTTTCTGTATCTTGTAGACTGACGATGACGGCAAAGCCGTCGAAAGCCGGCTATCTTAATAAAGCTAGTATGTTGCCGAAGATGACCTGTTTTATTTCTTCTGATAAGAACGTCAACAACACCAAATCAGAATTCCCACAAGTGCGGAAGGGGCCGAGCAGGGAGGGAGGGCCCTGGCCCTGCGCAGGTGGCCGTGGCGCGGCGCCGCGCCGCACCGTCACGGCTATTCCCAGCGGAGATGCAACGCGCGGTGGGCAGTGGAGGCCTTGGCGGCGACAGCGGCGGCGGGGGCGGCGCGAGGTCAGGGGGCCGAGGGGAGGGGGGCGTGGGACGGAAGCGCAACCACGCCGCCCCGGAACTCCGTCCCCTCAAACACCACGCCGCGCCGGGCGACTCGCTGCCCTCCCCCCCCCAAGCGGGCGAAATTTATGCTCCCGTGGAGAGAGGTTGCGCTTGGAACGAAAGGAATTTTCGTCGTGTTAAGGTGGCTCCTCACATTCGGTTATTCAGGGAGTGGCGAGTGTGGATAGGTTGCTTAGTCTTTGTCGAGCGCCAAACATTCGGTGATCCTCTTAAGGTGGCTCCTCACATTCGGTTATTCAGAGAGTGGCGAGCGAGTGCGAGTGTGGATAGGTTGCTTAGTGTTTGCCGAGCGCCAAACATTCGGTGATCCTCTTAAGGTGGCTCCTCACATTCGGTTATTCAGGGAGTGGCGAGTGTGGATAGGTTGCTTAGTCTTTGTCGAGCGCCAAACATTCGGTGATCCTCTTAAGGTGGCTCCTCACGTTCGGTTATTCAGTGAGTGGCGAGCGAGTGCGAGTGTGGATAGGTTGCTTAGTGTTTGCCGAGCGCCAAACATTCGGTGATCCTCTTAAGGTGGCTCCTCACATTCGGTTATTCAGGGAGTGGCGAGTGTGGATAGGTTGCTTAGTCTTTGTCGAGCGCCAAACATTCGGTGATCCTCTTAAGGTGGCTCCTCACGTTCGGTTATTCAGTGAGTGGCGAGCGAGTGCGAGTGTGGATAGGTTGCTTAGTCTTTGCCGAGCGCCAAACATTCGGTGATCCTCTTAAGGCGGCTCCTCACATTCGGTTATTCAGAGAGTGGCGAGCGAGTGCGAGTGTGGATAGGTTGCTTAGTGTTTGCCGAGCGCCAAACATTCGGTGATCCTCTTAAGGCGGCTCCTCACATTCGGTATTCGGCGAGTAGCGAGCGACTATTCGCCGAATCTCGAGTTGGGTGGATGGGTTGCTAGCTCTTTGCCGAACGATGAACATTCGGCGCTCGCTCATTCGGTGATTCAGCGAGTAGCGAGTGTGCAAGCACTTTGAGTAGCGCTCGAAAGTAACTGCGTTTACTAGGGACTGTCTAAAAAGGTTCTTTACGCTTCAAATATAGGTCATGTGGTTGCCTCTAACGTACATCGTAAATTTTTATGATATGGTGTGCAAAAACCCTCTGTAGTGGAAGAGTATCGTTTTTCGACATAGCTCTATCATAATGTTAAAAGTTCGCACATGCCCAGAGACTAAAGGCGGCTCCACACATTCGTTATTCGGCGAACACCGAGCAATCGCTCGCCGAATCCCGAGTAGTGTGGATGAGTTGCTTGCTATTTTGCCGTTTGACGAACATTCGGGGTTCGCCCTTCTCACCGCGTGTCGGTCTTTTGGACGAATCAAAGGGAGCGAACATTCGCCCAACGCGTCAGCTGCTCGGGATTGGGCGAGCACTAACTCACTGCTCGGCGAATGCCGAATGTGAGGAGCCGCCTTAAGAGGAGTTAGGATCGTGAATGCAGAGTGTTAGCGCTGCCCAGAAGCTTTCTATTGAAGTGGGTGGACGTCATAAAGTAATTGAAGCAAGTAGCGTGGATGAAGGAAATTAGTATATCGTGTTTTTGGCAATACTTCGTTGTCAGTGATAATGGAAAAACTTTATCCGAGCGAAAGCAATTCTACTGACTTAGTTTGTAGTTTGTCCCAGTTGACCTTTTCCCCAACAGATTGTCATGGAGCTGAAACTTTAAAATCTGAAAAACCTGCTACATTCAGTTATAGTTACATGACGGTAAAAATAAAAGACTAATGTTTTGTTGTTTGCGCTACATTTAACATAAATGGGTGTTTTGAAATAATGGGATGCCAAGATTACTTTTGCTGACCTCCCCACAATAAAAATCATTGCTCCCTCATAGTCTTCAGTTGTTTTCGCCGTGACGTCAAAAAATATGTTCCTGGACCCAGTAGATCGTTTTGATGTTGATGATACATTAACAATAAATGGGCGTGTTGAAGTAATGGGAAGGTAGTATTATTTTCCTGGCCTCCTCGCAAAATAAAATAAAACATTGCTCCCCCTTGACCTTCAATTGTTCCGCACGCGGCGTCAAAAAGTCCCCTCTAATCCTGGACGCAGTATAGTAGGCGATTTTCTTACCGAAACGAGGGGGGCGGAAGTAGTGTGGGCGCGTACGACAATCGCCTGATGCTTCCCCCTCTTCTTTCTCCTCGTCCCCCCTCCCCCTCCATCTACCTGCATTCGGCCCACGCCGTCTTGCGGGACTGGAGAATACCTGCGGGAAGATGAAACGGCATATGACGCGTACCCGTCCGCTGCGAGGAACGAGCTTCGTTGGATTCAGCGGCGTAAATAGTGATGGCAAATTTTACCAAAACATCGATACATCGCTAAAGGGTTTTCGATTTCGATGAAAACATCGACGAAAAATCATCGATGTTTTAATTATAGACTAATAAACATGCTATTTTCCTATCTATTTTTAATTACAGTACTAAAAGGGATATATTTTATTGTTAGTTTACCAGCATTTTAGTAGTATGTTAATAAAAATTGTTATCGAATGTAAAGAATAGAATTAACAATAAAGAACATCGTTTTTTGCTACTTTAGCCGTTAGTCACTTCTATTCATACACAATCGAAGTGAAAACACCTAAAATTCCCTCAGATTGTTCAGGCGTAATGTGCAACGTGATAAAGAGGATGACGCAAAACAATGATATTGCTGTCGATTGCTGCTACTCTACAACGTGCCTAAACCACTTCATTTAAAAAAATAAATAAAAAGCATCAATGTTTTTGCAACAAAATATCGATGTGAAAAAACATTGAAAACAAAATATAGATGTTAATATATCGATGTTCCTGGTGAGAAAAAAACGATGTTTTAAAAACTTTGATCGGGATATGGCGGTAGTCTTCTCCCGCTGGATGTCCATATCCGGCGCCGATCTTCCGTCGGCCAACGGGGTTTCCCCAACCAGGTATCTCCCACTAGCGGGGCACCGCCGCAGCCGGCACAAGCTGTAAGTTCCCGACCGGTCTCCCGGCACGTGTGATAGTGTAGTGCATGTTAGTGTAAGTGTGCGTGTGTAAGGGGAGAGGATAGGACAAGAAGGAGGACAGATCGCGCGCGGTCCGTGGCCCGTTTATTAGGGTATTGGTCCTGCATTCGCCTGGTGTTGATTGAAGAAACCACGGAGAACTACCGATCAGAGCAGCCGGCCTCTAGAATTCTCCTCCAGACAGCGACTGAATGCGACCTGGCTGAAAAGCTAGTGTCGCAAATCCTACCGACGTGGGGAGTGGGAACCTAGGACCTCCCGGTCAGAGGCACTGGAGTGTCCAGAGTTGATGCCCTGAGCCATCTCTCCCGGTTTGTTTTTGTTCTTGCTCTTGTTGTTCTTCTTCTAGTTCTTCTTGTAGTTCTTCGTCTTCTTCTAGTTCTTCGTCTTCTTCTTGTACTTCTTCTTCTTCTTCTTGTAGTTATTCTTCTTCTAGTAGTTCTTCTTCTAGTTCTAGTTCTTCTAGTAGTTCTAGTTCTTCTAGTAGTTCTAGTTCTTCTAGTAGTTCTAGTTCTTCTAGTAGTTCTAGTTCTTCTTCTAGTAGTTCTAGTTGTTGTTGTTGGCGCTGGGGAGTGGGGGTGGGGGGGGGGGGTGCGCGTGTCCGTGACCGCGCTGGCGGCGCGTGGGTGCAGAGCTGGGGCCGCACTCGTCGGGGGCGTGGGCCGGGCCGCGCGCCGGCTGCTCTGCCCCACCGTGCCGTGCTGCGCCCCGCCCACGCGCTTGCGCAACGCGGCCCCTTCGCCTTTCTGCGCTCTTTATGCTTCTCCGCCATTTGTCGTCTCTCCCTTTATTTACTATTCGGTTATTTGTTTTCTCTCTCTTTATTTACTATTCGGTTATTTATTGTTCAACTTGTTCTTCATTATATCTCATCAGTTATTCGTTGTTTTCCGTTGTTTATCTCCTCCATTATTTTCTCTTCGCCATTAAATCTCCTCTTTCATTACGTTTCTCTCTTAGGAACTCTCCGTGTATGTCTCATGTATTATCTCCCTTTCCGCATTTGACTGTCGCTGCCTTTCTCTCCTCGCTACTTTATCTTCTGTCTCTCTTTTTCTCGTTATCTATTTTTCGCGTTATCTCTTTTTCGCATTACCTCGCTTTCGGGAAATCCAAATTTTCGTATTTTCCTCTGGTTTTTTTTCTATCTGTCCGTCTATCTGTCTGTTTGTCTGTCTGTCTGTCTGTCTGACTGACTGACTGACTGACTGACTGACTGACTGACTGACTGTCTGTCTGTCTGTCTGTCTGTCTGTCTGTCTCTGTCTGTCTGTATATCTATCTGTCTGTATATCTATCTGTCTGTATATCTATCTGTCTGTATATCTATCTGTCTGTATATCTATCTGTCTGTATATCTATCTGTCTGTATATCTATCTGTCTGTATATCTATCTGTCTGTATATCTATCTGTCTGTATATCTATCTGTCTGTATATCTATCTATCTATATCTATCTCTATCTATCTATCTCTATCTATCTATCTCTATCTATCTATCTCTATCTACCTATATCTATCTATCTATCTCTATCTATCTATCTCTATCTATCTATCTCTATCTATCTATCTCTATCTATCTATCTCTATCTATCTATCTCTATCTATCTATCTCTATCTACCTATATCTATCTATCTATCTCTATCTATCTATCTCTATCTATCTATATCTATCTATCTATCTATGTGTCTGTCTGTCTGTCTGTCTGTCTCTCTCTCTCTCTCTCTCTCTCTCTCTCTCTCTCTCTCTCTCCTCCCTTTCCCAAAACTGTGACGTCCTCCGTACAAAAACCGCCTGCGCGCCTGGCCGCCATGTGGGAGCGGCGCGGGCGGCGGGAACCGGCTCGTCTCCGGCGCGGCCTGAGCCTCCACTTAGCGACACTTGACGCCGCCGCCCGCCAAACGCTTGGCGAATGCGCCCGTGACGCGAACGGCGCGGCGCCCGCCAGTGTGTGGCCGGCATGCGCCCCGCGCCCCGCCCGCCCGCAGGGCTCCGACGCGCCGCCTCCAAGCGGTAAGTGCGCCCCCGGAGGGCCTTAAGGGCCGTATTTATAAACCTCTGCCAGGGGCCTGCCAGGCCTAGCAGGCTGCCAGTGTTCGGTTTTGCGATTTATGAACGGCCCCAGCCAATGCCAGACGCCCCTCGAGCTCGACCCTAAAGGGCGCTGCCGCAAACAGCCCCCAGGGAGCTATGGAGGCGCAAATGGGATGCTTTTCGATACACCTCGGAATTGGAGCGGGGATTCCCCCTAACCAGGACTCTCCCACCAGCGGGGCACCGCCCCAGACGGGACAAGCTCTAAGCTCCCGACCGGTCGCCCGGAATATGTGGTAGTGTAGTTCATGTTAGTGTAAGTGTGTGTGTAAGGGGAGAGGATAGGACAAGGAAGAGGAAGTAAATATCACACGCGGTCCGTGGCCCGTTTGTTAGGGTACTGCTCCGGCATTCACCTGGTGTTGATCGGAGAAACCACGAAAAACTACCGATCAGAGCAGCCGGCCGCTAGAATTCTCCTCCATACAGCGACTATGTTCCACCATTTGCAGTACTTATTGTGATTGCGCTCGTGCTCGCAGAAGTACTATTGGAGCTATCTGATTGCATATTTTTGTTAATTTATTTTCTTCCCGTTCGATATTTGGTTATGGAGATTTATGGAGGTTACATGCTACTATGAATGTATTTTGGACTCAACCTCAGGCCAATGTGTGTCTCAGTATAAGCCTTCACTATTTTTCAAATTTCATAATTATGAAAAGAACTGTTTGAAAGTCGGTATATATTTGCAACTTGTATCGTCGAATTGTTGTTACAAAATGTTGGTAAAAATACTTCTGCTAGAGATCTCCAAAACTTCAAACCGTGGTAAATGGACATTTTTCTACAAAAAAAGATGAAAAACCGTTGGCCCTGACAGCTCATGCTTCATCAACATCGAACCAACCACTCTTTCGTTTACAGCAGTCTCTCCCTCGAACTTAACCTCAAGTAAATGGCAGCTAAGTCCTGGGCAAGAGCGTAACGATCCACTTTAACGATCTCGGATAAAGCAAAATCTAGTTCAAAACGATCTTATATGGCCCTTTGTAAAAGTCTGTTGATTATAATAAAGGGGCGGATTTTAATGAAGGGTCGTTTTTTTCTGTTCTATTTAGAGCATTGTCTTTTAGCATAGACATTAATTTTGTGTTATGAGAAAATAAAATGACCCATTTTTATATGACTTTTTTTTTGCATTTTTCGTCGATTTCCCGTCATTTTTAAAGCATTTTTCGCTGACTCCATCGATTTTAATATAATTTTAATGGTACTTGCTGCAAATAATATTTATGAGATGCAACAAATCTTCTGCACAGAATTCCTGAGTAGCCAACTCGATTTCTTCGCTCAGAAATTATGTCAGCCGTTGTATGTAATCTAAGGTTCCTCTAACTACTAAATCGCCATTGTCGTTTTGGCCGATTTCGCGACAACTAAAGACAGACATTTCATAATAAAGAACAGTCCAAAGCAAACGTTTGCGAGCTGAGTTCACGTGGACGAAAGGAAGAACACTCGATGACGTCAGTAACATATCCAACACCTTGAGTTGATCATCTGAACTGGTTTTGATCAAATTTTTCTTTGCTTTCAGGGCATTTTTAAACATTTAAAAAGCATTTTATTGATCGTTTTGGGCGATGATATAGATCATTAACCTTCATTTGCCTGAATTTCTTGTAAGAAAAGTTTCATTTCACCATTTTATAATTTAAAAAAAACATTTTCTCTCAAAATTTTAAAATGCACATGGTGACACCATTTAGGATGAGATGAAAAAAATGTTAAGTTCTAATTGCATTTTTACAATTTTTTTTTTAAGGTGAAAGTTTGAACTATCTACAGCTTCGTACAGCGTGCCCATGCGGGCACGGTAGGCAGATATGGGTTAAAATCCGCCCCGTAATTATACTATTTACAATACGAGACGTTTGAGCCGCGTGCTTCTAAAACACCCCGTAACTGAATGGAGAGAAAAAAAAAGAATAGCCGGTGGCGGTGGCCCAGTTGGCTGTGGCGGGGCGGGTGTGCGGCGAGGCCCCCGGGGCATCGTCCCGCGAAGGCGCCGCCGCCTCGTGCGTTGCCTTTCCCGTCCAGCGCCTGCCTCGTCCCGCTACGCCGGACGCTCCGTCTGCCCCGGCCGCCAGCGCCGCTCGCCCACGCGCAGGGCGCCGGCCGCCGTGGGCACGCATTGCCACACGCCCTCTCGCTCTCGCTCTCGCTCTCGCTCTCTCTCTCTCTCTCCCTGTCTCTGATTCTCTCTCTCTGTCTCTCTGTGTTTCTCTCTGTCTCTGTCTCCCTCTCTGTCAGTCTCCCTCTCTGTCAGTCTCCCTCTCTGTCAGTCTCCCTCTCTGTCAGTCTCCCTCTCTGTCAGTCTCCCTCTCTGTCAGTCTCCCTCTCTGTCAGTCTCCCTCTCTGTCAGTCTCCCTCTCTGTCAGTCTCCCTCTCTGTCAGTCTCCCTCTCTGTCAGTCTCCCTCTCTGTCAGTCTCCCTCTCTGTCAGTCTCCCTCTCTGTCAGTCTCCCTCTCTGTCAGTCTCCCTCGGTCTCTCCCTCGCTGTCTCTCTCGGTCTGTATTTCTCTCTGTCTGTATTTCTCTCTGTCTGTCTGTCTCTCTGTCTGTCTGTTTGTCTGTCTGTCTCTCGGTCTGTCTGTCTCTCTCTCTCTGTCTCTCTCTGTCTCTCTCTCTGTCTCTCTCTCTGTCTCTCTCTCTGTCTCTCTCTCTGTCTCTCTCTGTCTGTCTGTCTCTCGGTCTGTCTGTCTCTCTGTCTCTCGGTCTGTCTGTCTCTCGGTCTGTCTGTCTGTCTGTCTCTCTGTCTCTCTGTCTCTCTGTCTGTCTCTCTGTCTGTCTCTCTGTCTGTCTGTCTCTCTGTCTCTCTCTCTGTCTCTCGGCCTGTCTGTCTCTCGGTCTGTCTCTCTGTCTCTCTCTCACTGTCACTCTTACCCGCACCCACACTGCATGTCCATGGCCCCGGTCTTCCTCTAATTCCCCTTGCCCCTCTGTCCACGCTACATTAACACTCCCTCAGGCTCCCTCCTGACACCCCTCCTGACACCCCACTGCCCCCTATGCCCGCCACCGTCTGCCTCTGACTTCTGCTCCTGCCCCCCTCTGTCCACTGTCCCACCCCTGTCCCCTCCCCTCTGCCCCCTGTCCCCCTCTGCCCCCTGTCCCCCCTCTGTCCCCCTCCGTCCCCCTCTGTCCCCCGTCCCCCTCTGTCCCCCGTCCCCCTCTGTCCCCCGTCCCCCTCTGTTCCCCGTCCCCCTCTGTCCCCCTTCCCCTCTGTCCCCCGTCCCCTCTGTCCCCTGTCCCCCTCTGTCCCCTCTGTTCCCCGTTCCCTGCCAGGGTTCCCCTCTGTCTGTCCCGGTTCTGTCCCGGGTCCCCCTCTGTCCCGGGTCCCCCTCTGTCCCCTGTCACTCTCTGCCCCTGCACCCTCTTCCAACAGTCTTCCTCTAATTCCCCTTGTCCCTCTGTCCACGCTACATTAACACTCCCTCAGGCTCCCTCCTGAATCCCTTGCCTTTACCGTCCGTCTGTCTTTCCTAAGCTCAGTATCTCGCCTTAGTAAATCCTTGAGGAGATGACCCCGTTGCTAGGGTGACTAGGTGGAAAAGAACTGTCCCGGCCTTTTCGCCTGGAATTGATCGAAGAAATCCACTAAATAACCGATCGGTACAACCGACTTCCAGAATTCCCATCCGGGCGATGTAACGCCCGATCAGCTATTTAACTGGTGTTTAAAATCCACCAATGTCAGGATTCGGACTTACGGTCTTACCGACCCTTCTGGACTTGACACTCCTTGACTTGAAACTCCTACACGGAGTTTCGGACGTACAACTTCATGAATACTACTCATAACGCAAAATTTAACGAAAACACTTGCTTTAAAAAGTATATTAAAGCTATGAAATCGATTGCATCCTTCTGAACTTTGTGACAATTTTGACGTTTCGTTTTTCTCCTAGAGATTTGTTTGGACATTATTAAAAGAGGCTCCTAGAGATCTTCTAGAGAATTGTTAATACCTTGTGCGTATTGAAATGCTTTACTGCACTGAATGTATCATTACGATTAGATGTGAAATAGTATGAAAGTGAAATGCAGACTTCAGTGAAATAGTATTTTTGAATCTTAACCTTCGGTATATTTGGCTAGAGTAAACATATTCAGACGGGTTGGAAAACAGTCCAGGTTGGCGAAAATCGCGTTGCTCCACAAAATTTCTAAAGCTTGGGAGGGAAAATGTCTGCTTTTCAAAGTTACTAGCCTCGCTTTGTTGGTATTTGAATTTAGCTATGAAGATTGTAACCAACCTAGTATATTATTTGTTTCCGGTCGTGAGTCGTTAAATACTTGTTTTAATACCTTCTTCCTTTAAGAAGAAGCAATCATATAAACAAGAAATATTATAGTTCAATTATGTGTAGTAAAGGATGGGGAAAAGATTTTTGGAGCTCAAGAAAAAGTGCACAGATTATATTTATAGACTGATTAGTGTTTTGGAGCATACAAATTGCTAAGGTCATTAGTCCCGTACGTGTAGTGAATGTTTTATCGCGGGAGGTGAGGGGGCGATCTTTCCTCGCTGAATGGCGAGATCTGCCGCAGTCCTCCCCACCGACTTGCAGGGATATTACCCAACCAGTTGTCTCCCTTCAGTGGAGTACCGCCCCAGCCGGGACGAGCTCCCTCCCGTCCGGTCTCCCGGCATACGTGGTAGTGTAGTACATATTAGTTTGTGTGTGTGTGTGTGTGTGTGTGTGTAAGGGTTGAGGATAGGACAAGGAATAGGAAGGAAAGATCGCGCCCGATTCGTGGCTCGTTTGTTAGGGTACTACTCCAGCATTCTCCTGTTGTTGATTGGAGAAACCACGGAAAACTACCGATAAGAAAAGCGGGTCGCCAGAATTCTCCTCCAGACACCGACTGAACTCGATCTAGCTTTTCTATCGAAAATCCGCACAGATTATACTTCTCCATATGTCACATACAGTCCATACAGCTGTTTTTTGTTTTTAGTTGTTGTTTGTTTTTTCCGAAAAAAATCGAATTAAATTTGGCGGTACCATTGCACGAGGTCAGGATCAGAAACTCCTCCCCCACACACCGCAGACGAAAGCGTTGTACCTCGGGCGTCGACTCGGCGAACTCATAGCGGCCGCATACACGTCACCCGACCGCTGCAACCGCGACGGCAGGAGGCGGTGGCGGAGCGGGAGGGGGTGTACAGGAGGCCGTGACGGCGAGGAAAGTCTCGTTGTGCCGAGCGCCAGTGCGCCGGCAACAAGTGGCGGCGACGGACGAGGATTCTTCTCCTCCGAGCTCGGCTAGCACGCTGCACGCAGTTCGCTCGGCGAAGTACAGTGTGGGAGGAAACACGGCCTGCTGAGTTGAGCGGATCGCCAGTCGACTTTGGACGGTCGTCGTCATGGATGGGTAAGGAATGGAAACACGTTTAACGTTCGGTCTAAGAGAAACCTTACACGCTACCTACGGTACTAGTTTTTAACGTCATGAGGCCGATAAACAGCAAATAACAGACGCGGCTAAAGTTTGTAAACAGAGACGTTAGCTGTGTACCAACCAAGTATGTTATTGGTGTTATTCGTCATGTGACATTCAATACTTTTTATAATACCTTCTTCGTTTAAGGAGCAAACGTATAATCAAGAAATAACTTTTCTTGGAATAACTGTTAAACTAGATTTCTTTCCTCGATTTGATGGCGTTATGTCGATATTATAATAGTACAATATTACGAAAAATATCGGCCCCGTGGCCGAGATCGTTAAGGCCGTAGTGTCGTAGTGATCTCGGACCGAAGGGTCGCGGGTTCAAGTCTCGCCTCGGGCATGGTTGTATTTGTGTTCGTCCTTTCTCCCCTTATCATCACCATTTCGTTTCATCTTCATAGTTTCCATGCCGTTAACTCCAATAGTGGTCGCTAATGACCTAGATGTTGATGCGACCTTAAATACCCCCCCCCAATATTACGAAAATAGTTTGGCGTTAAGATTAAGTGAACGTTTAAATATGTGCGGCGGTCCGTGAGAGGAAACAAATCACGTTGTGTATTCTGCTCGCATCCAACACTCGACACTTGGACAGTCGTCAAGGCTGGGTAAGGAATATTTATGTAATATTCCTTCGGTTTTTCCCAGAACGATGCACATTTTGTGCTCCGGGGAACTCTCAGCTCGTTGCTGCTTTGCGGAACTCCGCCACCTGTCGGAGATTTACTAAATCAATTGGATGGGCCGCCGACCTGGATGGCCGAGGTGGCTAAGAGCGAGTACCGACTCAGCGCTTCGGTCCGAAGGGTCGCGGGTTCAAGTCCCGCCTTGGGCATGGCCGTTTGTCCCTTGACTTTGTGTGTGTGTTGTCGCGGAGGGCCTCGCGTTCTGTTGACCCCAGATCAGAGGAGCCCGCAAGTGTGTTGATGTCTAGTGTATGGTCGAATATGCGTCCCATCGGGGCGTAAAGGGTAACCGGCTGTCGGCTGGATAAAAGCCCTAGGAAAAAAAAATTGGATGGGCCACACGAGGACAGGTGATCGACTCGTGGCTGGGCCCTAAGGACGGGATAGGAAGGGAAACATTGCGTACGTTGAATCGGGTGTTACTCTGGCATTCGCCTGGAAGCGATCAGGGAAACCAGGAAATCACCGAGCCGAGCAGTTGACCTACATATTCGATTCAGGCAGCGCAAACTCACAGATGTTACACACATCAAGTATAGTTCTCGCACCGTTTCGGAATCGAACCCACGACCTCCCTGACACTGGTACGCACGAGCCGAAAATCATTTCGTTTACGCTCCCTTCCCTTGGTTAGGAATATAATAATCTATACAAGAATTGAAAGAGTTAAACGTGAAAGTATGATAAAACGCCTTTCATCAAGTTGATAAGACTACTTGAAGTTCTGTGTTAATCTTAAGAGAACCTGCAAATACTTCTGGCGGCACATCTAAGTTCCTGTGCTGTCCTCAAAAGCTCTGCGACCTGAACAAGCATCATGGATGAGTAAGAAATAGTTGAACGTGCGTCGAAAGATGAACCGTTGAACTGCTATAAAGTTTACTGTACGTAACAGCATGTTAATCGTAAGTCAACTTTGTACACATGTGCGGACGCAACAAACGTAAACAGCCATGGACGGGTGAAAAAAGTTACACTTTAAACATTGAACGTACGGTAAATGTTCAACTTTAAACCTGGATTACAAAGTATAAAACGGTATGTTTATTATGAAAGAGGAATTGTTTTAATAATATTTAAATGAAAGGATGTATTATATTATAGTCAACATAATGTTTTTAAATATACGTACTCGGCTCTCAAGTGAATACATGTTAAACAAGAAGTAACATTACGATTTTTACTTCCGTCGCGCCTTGAAGAGTTCTGAGTTGCATTTAATAATGTAATTGTTGAAAGTGGTGTGATTTATGTCTACGTGGGTTTATGTCTCAATTGCCATAAGCCTCTGTGTCAGTCATTTATTTCAACACTCAGCTTTTTCGGTCGCATTCATTGTATTTCTGTTATTTCCGTTTTGTACCTAGTGTTGTTTCCGGTTCTTCCGAAACTCGAATTAAAAATTCGTATATTTATAAAATTTGCTCCTGGCAGTGCAGAAGTAAAATGTGCTAAACGAGACAAACACAGGAAGGATGGGGGAGGATTTTTTTTACTGTAGGTTGACTGTTAAGGGACTCTTGTACGTTCTCAAGTTTTTTTCCCGATCCATAGCGCTTTCTTCCAGATCAAGCATCTTAAAGATTGAGGTTAAGTCGTTCAAAACGTCACGAATAATAGCAGGTGTATTGTCGAAGACACTTTTATCATAAGCTAGTAATATTAATTCGTGATCTGTCCTCTCGGAATATTTGGGAAATTGTTGGTTTATTATTCCCCAAAATACTTAAAAACTACTAGTGAAAACCCGTCAAAATTTGACGGTGAGATCTGAGATAAATGTAAAATACTGTGACCAGACTAATGTTCACAATACGTTGCATTGTTTGGATCTTCAGGGTATAACGAAGATATTCTGTAATGTGAGTTCCCAAAATTTTGAACACGTATGGCCCATGGGCAGGTGGCAATGCAATATCGGCGCCAAATTGCACAAAAGAAAGAGCACTATTATACTGACGGATATTATTTCTAAAGTTTTTTGATGTGTCATCATGTCCTATAAACAATTTGTATTTCTTCTAGCATATCGCTTGAAGGTAAACTTATTTTCCCATTTAAGCAACACAGAGTAAATCGTTTGCAGAATTTCTCTCACATGCGAAGTGCAAAGCAGAACAAAACTGACATTTCATAGACAACGACCCAGCAGAAAACGAAATGACCTCACTATCACGACACTTACGCTGACTTTCTCTTTCCCTGCGTCCAGTTAATGTACGTTTGCGTCTTTTGGGACGCGTGGGCAACGATTCGGAATTCGACATAACCTGTGAACAACTTCACTACTTCAGTACAACCGAGCAAAACTCACTGTCCGAATGTTCTCTACAAAATACACCACAAAAGCAAATACATGCAAACTGTCAACGCCACAATGCAGTAATTACACTGAAACAAAACCTTGATGAATTGTGAACAAATCTCAACAATCAAAACAAAACATCTAACAGCGCCACCATGAAGCATCTATCGACTCATGTATATCGATTTTGAAACAGCCACCCTTTGGAAGATAACAATTGACTATTGATAAGCGTACTATTAAAGAAATATTTAATTAATTAATTTACACCGTAAATGTTGGTGAATCAACACAAACAATATCTGATAACACATCTAGGGATCACATTCTTTCATTTAAAGGAAAATACTACAATCGGTTCAGTAGAAGCTCTAAACGAAGCCATGGCAAAATACCTTATTTTTTTAAATATATAGATATTGACATACGTGAGAAATGTACAATCTGTATTAAATTGTCTTTAAAGACTTGGCCAATATGTCTTCAAATAGCACTCTTCAAAAAAATTGTAATCTCTAATTGTTCTCTTCAAACAGTAATTAAAATTCTGTGATCATATTGCACAATTTTCTTAAAAAAGTGTATTTTACTGCCGGTAACTTTCATTTCAAGGAGTGGAATGTAACGTAAGTTACCATGAAGTAACCCACAATCATTTTTAGGCATGGATAGGACGTATAATCATTTTAGGCATTACAAACGTGGTTTGTTGGTATCGTAAAGACTTGAAATATGTTCATAATTAATTTAAAAGAGTAAAATAGGCAAATTCTAGGATATCCCAGTTAGAGACGCAGTATTGGCAAGGATGTTGTCACGAAAATATCTTAGCCCGTAGTTCTTGTCAGTTATGGTTCGAAGTATTTCCTTGCTTAAGATCTCGTGTTTGGGCATTCCCTCAAGAATATAACTTTAGATTCCTGAAGACAAACCTTATTTCAACATTTCTTTGCCAATCTCTCATTAATTCGTAGTATACAATGAAACACGTTGTACCGGTTTTAATTTAACTTTATTTTTAATATAGTTATTGCAGCAATCGAGTATTTATATTAATTTGACTATTTGTCTTTAACAAAATAATATTAGGTTTATTGGTAATTGTCCTCAGATTCATACCATAAAAAATCGTGTTTGTATTGATTGTAAAATTATTTGAGATCACTATATAAGTAGGTTTTGTGCCTTTCAACCTATGAGTGTACATGTTATTGATAAGGATCGGTATAAACAAAATTTAGATGCCTGGTGCGGGATTCGTTCTTCAGCTGTTTTCGTAAATTCCTGACTCAGCGACATGCAGTTGCATCGTAAACCTTTATTTCGGGAAGTTTGTGTAATTTTGATGTTCACATTTCCTTTGTACGTCTCCATAGATGTAAACCGAAAAACTTTTAAATTTATATCCTAATTTAGGCTTCTGTTTTGTAACTGAATCCGATGTAAAAGTTAGCAATTGAATACGAAACAGAATAAGGAAAGAAAAAAAGTATTTTCAGTATATCTTCTTGCACTTTTCGAAAAGAGCAATGACTCAAATTTCATTGTCAAATAAGAGGCATAGCTTTATTCCTCTCTGTTGAGAAATGTCGCGTTTAAATTCAGTTTTATCAACGTGCATTCTTGGACAGACATGGCTTTCCTGAAATAAAATTTCAAATGAATAACATTTGAACTACATGCTTTCACTTGCAATATAGCACGCATTTTTTGCTTGTCCTCGGTAGCTTGGAAACTGTCATGTTGTGTAACCCGCTGCTGGAATTGGAAAAATTAGTTCCCCGGTGATATTTGACCTTCCGTGGGAAGGCAGAAGAGTTGCATTGTGTGCAAATTAACAGTTGTGGGCGTATCCTTGAAACAATGAACGTGGACTGTCGTGTGAAATTTTGAAATAGATTTATTTCCTGTTTTAAAGGAACATTCCTCTCAAAATTTCTCCACTTTTGCGAATAAATTTTCTCTAATTGCGTCTTACCTGTACTTAATCAACCTTCGTCGGATCCGTAACTAAATTATCCTGGATTTGCTATATTATCTTATAATAATGTTAAAATGCATGTAACGAATGATGTAATGAAGCGTATGTAAAAATTGTAATTTTATCTTTTTATCAGTCTATGTAGCTACATAAACAAATTGCTATATAAAAATCAGAGTTGAAACAGTTGAAACAGAGTTGAAAGGTCGTGGCGAAACATGAATGGTTCACACAGCTTGCGTCAGGAAACCAGAACCCTGAGTAGAATGACTAAGACGTCACTGTAATTCCTGTAACCCTCTCTTTCCTTCACATTAAGAATAATAGGAGGTGGATGGTATTCACTCGAAACGATCGTGTGATAAAATGCGTCGAGAATCTTCTGTTAAAATGATTTAAACTTATTTTTCTCTTTAATATTAGAGTACTCGTTAATTTTTATTTAAATTATATCCATCAGTTTGGCCATTGTCTTGAAATGGAAGAGAGGAAATAATGTTGCAAAACCGTAATGATACGTGAACAACAAAAAACCTGAACAATATCTGAAGGCATACCATTTATAAACGAGCATTTTGATCGATAAGAAATAATATTGCATCGCCTCTCTTATCGTATTATTCTATTACGTACAATTACCCAAGTTTTAGTACTCGAAGATGTAGTATTTTTCTTCTTTGAGTATATAAGTCTGAGATTTAACATTGAACTATTTTGAATTAAATTACGATTTGTCTTGAATTTTATAAGGTCGCATTTTCAAGTTTTCTGCTTTTTAGTTTTGTGGATGGAAAAATAAAACCATCTTTATATATTATCTACTATTTATTCTCGAACTCTTCCTTCTATGGGCTGGTCTGTGTTGTCAGATGGATAATTGTTATTATTAAAAAATATTGAGTCGAAGATAAGTTTTCATTTCCACGTAGCGTATTTAGTTCGATAATTCCGAGCTGTCGAACTGCTTTCTTCGATGCAGCCTTGGAATCCACTGGTGTTCAATCGTGCAACACTACAATAAATCATGTTTATTTATAGATATCATCTGTATCTCGTCTTGCACTTGTCGAGACAAGCAATGATTCACATTTCTTTGTAAGTTAGATGCATCTATTTATTCTCCTCCATTGAGAACTTATGCATTTAAAATTAGTTGCATTAAATTTCATTGTTGGGCAGGGCCTGTCAGAATTTTCCTATGAAGTCATTCATCAAATATGTAGTTCATCACCAGTGACCTGGTATGACCTCAGTCGCTGAAACTGCCGTGTTGCAACATAGCATTAAAAGTTGTGCTCGCTAGAGCATGACTTAATGGTATACAGTTAACTTTAAGAGAATGTGGGGGAAGGGGGGTTGGTGTGTGATCAAGTTGTAATAGGCGATGCGAAGTAACTTGTGTGTTTCAAATTGTTTTCTTTCAAAACATGTTTTTTCTTTGGAGCTGCACTTATGACTTCATTTTATTTTTGTCGTCGTTAGGGTTTTGAAATAAAACTTAAATATAATACCAGTTTTTACAGACAACTTTTCGAACATGTTAAGTTATATTATAAAGTAAATAATTATGACTGAATTTTGTAACTGCCCTTGAGTAACAATTTCCAAACTAATTTTTACGTCAAAAAAATCTGCTTAATATACTGTTAAAGTAATAATGTTCACAAAATTTATTAATTATACTTAATAGTGAAATGAGATCATTGCATTATTTTTTCATCATAGTGCTGACTAGTGTTGTGATACATTTTTTCAAGATGTTCGAGATGATAATCTATTGAGAAAAAATCTTTAAATGGCTAAAATTACGTCTCCTTAAGTTACTATTTTTTCTTTTTATTGGGTAATTTATGAAATACACGAATCACATTACATTATTCTGTGTGACTAGGCAGACAGGCCTTAAATTATCACAGAGCGTTCACCTAAATTTTCTAAGGCAGTGACCCCATGTAGACACGTCAGTGTGTCTTCAGAGTACCAAAGACGCGCTTAAGACTGTTCAGTCGAGCCCCCCCCCCCTCCCCCCAAAAAAAGAAACTATCACGAAGGAACGAACACCTTAAAAGTCCTTTGAACAAAAGATTCTTCGCAATATTTTGATAAAGGTTTCTACAGTTGTTGAATATAGATAAAAGTAGCAGTAGTATAAGAATAAGACAACAGAAAGGCAAGTGGAGTCTTTCCGCTCTGTACAAGCTCACTTATTTCATTGTCTCATTTCTTTCGTAGTAGTTTATCTCATTGATCTTCACGATCCCGCTGTATTTCAGTCCCCTTGGCACAGTGCCAAGAATCTTCTCATTCATTAGAAGCCACAATGATCCATTAAGAACTGCTTTTTGTTATTATACAATTTGCACTGCAGCACATCTGCAATTGCCTTCAAATGTCTGCTCTGATGTCCAGTACTTGTGCCATCTCAGCAGAAAAGGGGACTTTTTTCGGAGCTTGAAAGGGATCAACTTAGTATTCGAGAGAATGGAAGGTTATGTTCACGTGAACTGTAGATAAATAGGACAATGTAATGACAGAAGTGACGTCGGAAAGATCGTATATTAGTTTGTGAATTTATACGTAAATCATTTTGTTCCCCGAGGTGAAATTTTACATTTAAAAACAAAAACTAGTTTGATACTACAAAGTAAACAATGTAATGAAAATTTGAGTGACGCCTACAGTTATTTTTATTTACATTTTTTTCATCCTTAGTTTTTTTCTTATACCGCATGTGTGAACTGGTTTATTGGTCGGCTGCTCTGATAAACCATCTCCATGATTTCCTCCTTGTAATACCAGGCGAATGAAGAAGCAAAACTTTAAGCAACGGGCCATGAATTGCACTCCATCTTTTCTTCCCCATCCCACCCTTAGAGCTAGGAGATAGTCTATTCTCCATCCCCAATCAACTAGATAGGCAAGATGCACATACGGGATGAAACGTACCTTAAGCAATACTTCAAGCAAATGCTACGGACAGCGCAATCCTTCCTTTCCTATCCGGTACCCATTCCCATCCATAGAAGTAGAAAATGGTCTGATCTTCCACCCCATACGGATATTCCCTAGTTGTCTGAAAGAACTACCGGCAGTTATGTAGTAAGAATAGCGGGCAAGTGTATGTAATGCAAAAAAAAACTCATGATGTGGCGCTATTTTTGAAGTCCTATAGCTCGGATGTTTGGAGACTAATGCTCGAATTGTGATAAAGCACCACATGAAGAAAAACGTCATTGCAAAAGGATGAAATACTAGGAGTGTTCTTGCAAAGGGATGGTTTCCTACGTCGATGATTTGTGGTATAAAAGTCTTGTTTGTAATGCTCAGGCACTTGGAATTTTATTTATGGGTTCACCCCAGACGTGAGCGAAATTGCTGGGAATTTTCTAGTTGGATACCACGCTTCCAGCGTTGCCGGTACATTTTGACTCGTATAAACTTCCAGGGCGTGCCACAGGGGCCTCTGTAATATTTCTCCATTACTTGAGAGTTTTCCTGGCTAAGAAAATATGAATAAAAATATGAATACATTATACTCTAGATGGGTGAGAACAGACATATTGTATTCGGAAATCCTAGTTTCGATAAAACCAAGCTTGATAGTTTGTAAAGGTGCAGTTATTTATGCAGTGACAAAGTTTGCTTTCTGGGAAAAATCTCTTACATAGACGTATAGTCTTACTAAATACATATGGACGAGTACACTAGATACAGTACACTAGATAGATACGGACGAGATGTCACCCTAAATGATATTAACTCAAAAATGGCAATGAGTGAATAATGTTTGTGTTCTAAGCCATCGATATGAAAGATCATATTATAATTTTTTACAAAAAGTTATCAGCAGAGCTGGTCTAAGGACCAGACAGTCCTACCACAATGTCTCCGAGAATAAGGACTTCAATCGGACGAACTCAAAATGGATCATGAGCGGGCAGACATGTTTACGAACTAGCTCATCGATATGAAACATGAATATATTACATTATAATATAATGAATACCGTATAATGTTAATAAATATATTATAATATAAATATGAATAATGTTTGCGTAAAGTGAGCACAAGGGCTGGTCTAATGACCAGACCGGGAGCGGTAGCTCAGTGCATCAACTGATGTCACTGCAGCGCCTCTGACCGGGAGGTCCTAGGTTCCCACTCCCCACGGCGGCAGGATTTTCGACACTATCTTTTCAGCTAGGTCGAATTCAGTCGCTGTCTGGAGGAGAATTCTAGCGGCCGGCTGCTCTGATCGGTAGTTTTCCGTGGTTTTTCCGATCAACACCAGGCGAATGTCGGAGCAGTACCCTACCAAACGGGCCACGGAGCGCGAGCGATCTTTCCTTCTTCCTCTTCCTTCTCCTATCCTCTCCCCTTACACACGCACTTACACTAACATGCACTACACTATCACATATTCCGGGAGACCGGTTGGGAGCTTAGAGCTTGTCCCGGCTGGGGCGGTGCCCCGCTGGTGGGCGAGTCCTGGTTAGGGGGAAACCCCACTAGCCGACGGTAGGTCGGCGCCGGATCTCGCCATGCAGCGGGGGAAGATCACCGCCAACTCCCGAGAGAAAAAACATGCACTACACTAACGGGACTAATGACCAGAGCAGTTGACGCGCCCGGAAACATGAATAAATCAATCTAATGACCAGGCAGTCCTACCGCAATGCCTCCAAGAATGAGGATTTCCACCGGACGGAAGAGATTTGACACCCTTCGTGCCTACGGCGAATGCCTGTCGTGTCACAGCTATTTGAGGCCCCTCTCCAACCTTGAACCTCCCCTCCCCCTCCCCCTGTTCCCCTAGAGCAGCCATTAACGGAAGCAGGCGGCGTGTCCGGGGCCCTGGACCGGAACTAACTGCCCGGCTGCTCACCGGAACAGCAGCAGCCCGCCATCAGTCTGGCCTGCAGTACTCAGGGCGGGCGACCGTCTTGGGCTGTGCGGCACGGGGGTGGACGGTTGCCGACAGTGTTTTGTTTCGTTTGTTGCGTCCGTGTCGGTGACGCAAGAAAGATGTATGTAAACTTTCCTTGATCGTGCATCGCTGTTAGTATGTTAATAGACACGAATGGCAAATCCGTTTGAAGCACTGCATGCCCATCGCATGAACGAATAAAATGATGTCCAGATTGTTTTTCGATACACCAATGTATTGAATCGAAAACGAAAACTCTTACGTGTACAAGAATAATCGTTAATAACTGTAATGATTTTCCTACAAACATTATTATCATTATTATTATTATTATTAATAATAATAATAATAATAATAATAATATACAAAAGTAGGATTTGGGAGTAATGTAATAAACTACAAAGAAATTCGATTTCGTGACACTCAATAGAATGTTTTTGTGACTACTGAAATTCTTCTTGGGAATTTAATTTTTGTTCTGATATTTCGCAAATGCGACAAGAAAAGTCATTGAGCAATTTATTATATCATCGGTATAAAACACAATTTATTGCTTGTCTTGATTTCTCCGTGGTTATGGGATACGGCGTTATCAATTTAAAGTGTTGCGAACTTCGTATCGACAGTTTGTTTCTTTGTTTTTCAAATTGATCCGTTCTGCTGAAAATATATTTGCTTTGAACAATATCCATATTTGTGAAGAGAAATGAGTATATATCAGGGATTAACTGATATATGAAGAATATGTGTTGATAATTTTTGCGTATTGATTGAAAAAGAAAGAAAGCTTTTGAGTCGTAAACTTCTCTTCGCTTTAACTCGTACTCACGGTCCAAATGCAGTGTAATACCTGACCTTGTCGACGTACTTTCGTTTCGGTCCAGAGGTGAAGGTTGCGTTAACCTGTTTGGTATAGTACTGCACTTCTATGAATCATTTGGGAACCTGTTTCATCCAAGGTTATCTCCGTGGTTCCTGTGAATGACAAAAAAATGAATGGAAATAAAAGAACTCTGCCTTTTGCCGACAGGATGCATGGTTAGTTAAGTCTGAGTACGGCTCAAGGGAACTGGAAGTGCAGTTTGATAGTACCCTTTGAAACACTTTTTATAATATGCAAAATTATCCTCCTGGCACGAAGCAAAATTTTTGTGGATAGGTAACTAATTGAAATTTTTAATTTATCATTTCTCCTTTCAATTTCCATTATGCATAGCTTCAATCCAGCGTCAGCTTTGCATTACAAAACTCTTAAAGCCAAAGACCAATTTTACATTAACTGACTTAAAAGTAAAATATATTAAGAAAATAAAGAAGTTTATTGTTAGTGTTTTTATGAGAATTAAATTGATAGTTATTAATTGTATACTGCTTACCTCGCAGATTTCATGATATCCATTGTCTCGAAAACAAATATACAGTGATATCGAATAATTTTTAGAAAATAATTACAATAAGCCTTAAAATAAATTATGTAATAAGAAAAGTCTTGTATTATCATTACCAAGCAATAATGTGTAGTACACTTACAAATACTTTTTCCGGCGCAAGGCCTTCTCCATGCAACATCTTTACAAATATGGACTGGGTAAATTTTGCATTCAAAGCTGTGACACCAATGGAAATATTTCATTCAACATGCAGATATAAATATTTTTAATTGTCGAAATAACTGGAAAGTGTTAAATGAAGAGGTAAAAAATATAAATAAATGACAGTAACACGATAAGCCTCTCCTGCCACTAGAGCGGGAGATTATTCGCAATTCTTAATATGTAGCTTATCTTGTTACTGCTCCTAGCCCTTCAGATGATAGTGTGTGTTCACCTTCGTGGTGATTGTGACTTGCACCAATGTTAAAATATTTGGAGACGAAGGTGGCGGGTGGGATGGGTGAATTCACCATGTGGCTTGTGATGTAGTTCGCACCCTCGAACCACATTGTATTAATTCTGTGTCATCGTTTCAGCCATAATCATGCGTTTTTCATCATTCACCCTTTATGGTCACCCCTTCAATCATTCATTTAGTGGAAAGGAATGGAAAATCACCTCTATGAGCACCTGCCCAGAAAAGAGAAAGGCATACGCTTTAGCCTCCTTCAACTATACTCGGTAACAAGTATGGCAATCATCATCATCAACAGCAGCAGCAGAAATGCATTTATATGTATTTAAACATTGTTCGAATAAAATCTTCTTAACATTACCAATAATTTATTGAATATGTTTAGATAATGTATTGTTGGGGATTATCAAATATCTTTTACTGGAAGTTTCGTTCGAGGAAATTTTGTGGAATTAGTTCAAGATTTGAAGAAATGGGTCTTCAGATAATAAAAGGGGAGGACCTTATTCATTTTGGGGGGAGGGATTACGTCTTGTAATGATTTAATGTAACAGTTTGTATTCTTATAAAGATGTATTTCCGCTAATAAGTTAAACAACAATTCTCTGAACAAGGCAAAATCCTGGTTTTGTTCACCAGAGAACTTCTAATGAGGTAGTACAAGTACACATTGTAAAGTTTCCGTGTGTCCACTTGTTCATTACGAACTGGCATTGTTTTCCGTCTCTCAACCTTGTATAAAAAAATTGCTCTCCATTCCAAATATTTCTGAACGTATGCAACTCGTTTATAACGTTGCTTTATTGCATTCGTACAAATTTGAAAACTCGGTCCTAACGTCGCTCGTTTTCAAAACATGTACTCGTACAAAAAAAAAGCTTAACATTATAAACTAGTTGCATAAATTACCATTTGCGTGCGTGCGATCGAGTGAATGTGTGGGGGATATGCAGCCAATCTAGATACACTGAGTAGAAGGAATGGGGGACACCGTGTTTAACAATCACTGATTCTTCGCAGATCGTGATTCACTGAGTTACCTCGTTAGTTACATCTGATTAGAAATAGCGAGCGCATCTGAATTTTAATAGATGATGTGCGAGACCGTGAAAATTCGGTCAGTGCGTCCTTCACGCAGAGTTGTAAACGGGCGAATGATGTTCGTGAAAGCTTTTTCTTTGATTCCTCAACGGGATATTTCGCACAGTAATTATGTTTATAGTCCTTTCCAGTTCACGGTACACTTACTTTTGTGTCTTCGATACGGCAGAAGTTTTAAGTGATTTAGAGTATTTCAATCCAGTACTGTGCGGACACAGTATGAACAATTAAATGCACATTTTCAACATTTTCTCAAAAATGGCTCCAATTTTTGTATTAAACTTTGTTCTCAAATAGCGTAAAAAACTTTTAAAATGGCGCCGGTCTCATTTTCGTTAAAATCCCTAATTTTTCGAAAGTTGCAAAAGTTCAATTTTTTGTGGGTGTCTTTGGTAACTTCAATACTGAAGATAATTTTTTTTTACTTAATAAAATCGTTGTTCTAAGACAGATATTGATGTAATGTTAGTATAGTTTTTCAAAAATATTGGTAGTCTTCCCATAATTTTTCGTCAAATACAGGTAATTTGCAAACAATTATTTTCTCAAAAATGGTTCCTTATTTAACAATTATTTCTTCGTATGTATCAAAGGACGGCAAAAAATTGGTACTGATCTTATTTTCAGCAAACTCTGCATTTTTGAGAACCGAAAAAATAATAAAATAACATTGCAAAACTACAATATTGAAGATAGAGCATCTGATCTTTAAAAAAGACGAACTACAATTTTTTTTGAAAATACGAGTACATAAGAGATCGCGTAATTTCTGCTTGAAGTAAATGCAACTAATACGGATATTCCGTTGATAGAGCGAAGGACGATTAAATAAATGGGTCAGGTTTCATATTTGTTGAAAGCTTAAATTTCGAAAATTACGAAAGAAAGAAAGAAATTATGCGAAAAAGTATATGATGTATCACTCCTAGTTCAAGTGAAGTTATTAATAAATTACTGAAAATTCACTGACTCGCGAATTATTTTACCTCTACATACTATGGGCTCGCCGTCCTCCGATGCCCCCATTTGAGTAAACTTGTTTGGTCACCTCTTGGTACATCAACTGATTAATTCTGTTGATAAGAAAAACAAACATTACTCACTCCTTGCTTATCTTATTCCTGATTTTCACGACAAGATGGATTTATACTTGTAGGTTGAAACAAAAGATGCATTTCCTTGAGGTCTTATACTCCGAACAGATTTGAAAATGATAGTGTCTTGTTTATATACTGACCTTATTCTAAGCCATCAATAATAAATAAGTGATAAAAAATATCGTTTGCGGAGCTTGCGGAACAGTATTTTTTTTACGCTTCCAATTATACTTCTCCAATGCCTCAGTGACGAGTTGTATTATTTTGTCTTGAATTCATACTAACGTACTGTCTAGTAAGAAAAAGTTGGATTTATTCATTATTCATTTAATGCAATATTATTTTTAATAGAGGCGAATTAAGTTCATAGCATATGGTTAGTTAGAGAGCATTCAATGATATACGTATAGAGTCATCTTAGGAATGTGTACCGAAATTATTTTGTGGCAGGTGTTCAAAGAGCAGAGCTTCAGAATGATTTTTCCGAGTGAATTGAACCTGAAAACATCGAAAATAATGTCCTCATGGCAAGTTTTCCAACGTCCTTTCCGTTTATAAAAGTGGAACCAGAACATTGATAAAATTAGTAAATGCCCAATAGATGAAAAGTATAATAAAGCCCCATGCTAATAAGGGCAGGAAATGAGGCTATCGCAAAGCACAAAAACTCAACAACCATTACATACCCAACAATCCCATTGCACCTTTGTACTACAAATGAAGAGTACAAGCACAGAGAAGCACGAAAGATGTTTCCGATTTTTTATTCCATTTATAACTGTTCTGTTGAGGGATCCCGACGTTTGTTTTTGTGGTTTCCCTGATCACTTCCAGGCGAATGCCGGAGCCACAACAGGTGACGGACTGAGGGCGATCCTCCCTTATCATCAATTCGAACCGGGCTTGCACGTTGGGGAATACTTCTATTACGTCTTGTAACATCACCCTCAAAAGCGGTGTACGCCCACATTGATGAGGCCTTGGCTTTTTAATGGGATGCTAGAGGCCGGTTATCTATTTTATTCATTTCCAATTCGTGCAGAAATTGAAACAAACCTATGCAGTCTCCGGCCATGCGAGTGGTGTCGATGGTTCTGCTAGATTCCAAGGCACTCGGGAAAAATCCAAAAACCGTGAAATGATTTAGATTTGTTTAGGTTTTGAAAAATGGTTTCGAAAACTATAAGTATTTGGTTGCATTATGCGTCCTGTTCTCGTACTGGTCCATTATATTACAGAAGTTAGTGCTGTCTGTGATTTTCAAAACTGGTGCGTCACTGCTTGCGACTGAGTTGACATGACAGCAAGGCTCCAAAGGGCCGATATTAAATACTTGTATTTGCTACTCTCGTATTCACTATTTATGGAACAGCAGCTTTTTTGGTATTCTTGATACATAAAGAACTGTTCGAATGTGTAGCCGTATAAACTATTATGTTATTCTTGAAGACGGTGTATGTTGAAATACTTAATTTATTTAATTGTTATACGCAAGTATTTGATTTGTGGCTCTCGAGGACTGTGCATGCAAGTGTTTGAGAAAAAAAATTGTGGTTTTTTTCAGCAGCATCTTTTCTGCTGCCCACCAGTAATATTCTTCCTTTAATATTCTTAAACGTCATGAGGCTGATGTAGAGCATACAACAGATGGTGCTCATGTTTCTTAACTGAAGTGATAGCCGAAGTGTATAACCAAGAGTGTTATTTGTGATATCGGTCATGAGTCGTTCAATACTTTTTGTAATGCTTCTTCCAAGAAACAATCATATAATTACTGAATTTTTCTTGAAATAGAATTCAAAAGCCATTTTTTCTACAAGTCGTTTCTTTCAAATGTTCTTAAGGAACGTCGAACTGTTAAAATCCTTAACGAACACCGACCATTAAGAACGACTTTTTTGTTCTTCTGATGCCGTTACATTACAGTACAGTGTTAAGAAACTTGTGGTGCTAAAACAGCACGTACTTTCTCATTCGTAATTTCACGCAAAATTACGCGAAAAGTACTCAAATTTTCGAAAAAGTGTACATGACCTTATTTCAAAATTTATCTTTAAGGAACAGATTTCATTGTGGGAAAAATCTATCTTCAATATTTTAGTTGTAGGAAGACCCCGAAAAATTTTGAAGTTTTGCAATTTTCGAAAAATTAGGGTTTTTAACGAACATGAGACCTGCACCATTCTCTTAAACACCTTTGACACTATTCAACAACAAAATTTAATCAAAAACGATGGAGCCATTCTTTTGAAAATTTGGAAAATGTCCCTGGGGCCATGTAAAATATGTAAAATACATGTTGTGTAAAATACCCCTTAAAATAAAAATTTCCGTTTGAAATTCAAAGGCCACGACATCAGCCAGATCGATTGGGGAATATCAATTTTGGAGAAAATCGGCTGAACGGCTTAACCGCTAGTGCTGTTGACGGACGGACAGACAGACGTTTTGCCGACATTCGATTTTTCTGTATCAAAGGCCCACAAAATATGCATTCTACCATATACAAAAATATGCGTTCCACAAATATGCTACACCATGTGATAGAAGATTTTTTTTTCTAAATTTAGCAACTGGATCTATGGCCCTGTAATAAGAGTTTTTCTGATGAAAATTCGCCGTTTCCCGCGCAGAATTACATAATTTTTCTCTCTAGTCCGTAGCGAGAAAGTAAAAACCGTTTAAACTAAAAAGTTCATTGCCACGCGCCAACAGCTGCTTTTAAATACGAGCACATTCCACATGGGTGCGCTGTCGGAAAGACTTTCTCGTGTCGTGCAGGGGGCTGTGGAACTTCAGAAGGCCGGATGCCGTCTGTTCACGTATCGAGTCCGGATATCCGCATGCGACGTATTTACAGCAGTTAGCGCATACGTAGGCACCGCAAGATTTCTGCAGTCGTATAATTACTCATATTTATAATTCATCCAGTTAACATGTTAATGAGGATAGAGAGATAACTCGGATAATGAGTCTTCTTAAAATGAGGGGAGAGGCTAGGTTCGAGTCCCGTCGGTAGCATAGTTTTTACCATCTGATGAATTGGTAATTCGATTGGTTGGTTGGTTAGTGATTCCGGCCGCGTCAACAGCTTAGGTCTTTGGTCCCGTAAGTGAAGTGCATGTTTTTCCCTCGGGAGGTGGCAGTGATTTTCCCCCGCTGGATGGTGAGATCCGAAGCCAACCTACCGCCGGCTAGTGGGGTTTCCTCCTAACCAGGACTCTCCCGCCAGCGGGGCACCGCCCCAGCCGGGACAAACTCTAAGCTCCCGACCGGTCTCCCGGAATATGTGGTAGTGTAGTGCATGTTAGTGTAAGTGTGTGTGTAAAGGGAGAGGATAGGACAAGGAAGAGGATGGACAGATCGCGCGCGGTCCGTGGCCCGTTTGGTAGGGTACTGCTCCGGCATTCGCCTGGTGTTGATCGGAGAAACCACGGAAAACTACCGATCAGAGCAGCCGGTCGCTAGAATTCTCCTCCAGACAGCGGCTAAATTCGACCTAGAGATAGTTCGAGAACTGCCACTTCCTGGATGAGAAGACTGACGGCTGGCTAGAATTGTTTCATCAGATCAATTCTAGGTAGATGCTGGATTGAATTAAACATTTACACAACAGTCTGCTAGTTTGAAGAGTTGAGTTTGGAACAACGTTCATTGAACATGTGTCGATATAAATCAACTTCCTTCCTAACGCTTCCTTATTTAGAAATCAAGACATCTCCGTCCGTCATTCACGATTTGACCACTTCCGGTCCACCATGACCACTTCCGGTCCACCCAACGAGGTGACATTCTTTGTCTCGGGTTCCTGGCGGGGAACTAATATTTTGATCCAGCCAACTGTCTAGAAATTTCTCTAAAGTGATTTTCGGTTTTTGGAACAACTAAATCGCATTTGGGGTGACTTACGGCACCTACACAAAAGATCAGCAGCTCGTTAGATTGCTCTTGATAAGATAAATCAGTTGGCCCCATTCTTAGTCCGTTCACTCTAGGATGTTTTGAAAGAATTCTAGAAAAATACAAGTTTTTGCAAGTTTAAATACGAGAGCCTTGGTGAAACGCTGTGAATTACTCATGTCTTTTCGTCATTTACACGTGAATTGTTATGATTTCATTCATCAGATTGACGATAATTAAACCTAACTTTGAAATGAATTACCCGCCGCTGGAGGCGCCCGCCTAAGCTAAAGTAATTGCCTCGTAATGTAGTAAGGCCCATAAAAATATCCCCATCCAGAAAAATGACCGACTGTAATGTATGTTCAATGGAATTTACAGACAACTGGAAGTTTATTATTTTTTGTATTTATGTAGCTATTTATACACGTTATTGTAAGATGAATATTTAGCTCCATTTACTATCTTTTTGTAGCAAATAATGATTTAACCTAAAATATGTGATTATGATTTTTTTAAACTAACATACACCAGGGATTCATCGTGTGTATTACATTTCAAAGCGATGTTGCACGTCCAGTGTTGCTCTCGAAGAAAAATGCCAGATATTTGAAAGCTACTGAAAAAAAAACGCTACAAGAATAATTATCATCATTAAGATGTGCAGATAACTTTCTGAAACGTCATTATTGACTCGTCGTTTAGCCTGTGTATTCTACTCCAGCATGCGCCGTCGTGTTTCCTTGTGATTCATCTCACCTTTGTCCCTTTTGCTAATCAGCGTTATCCTTCTGAGAAATCTGTTAGTTGTCACTCGTTTTGGGGGAAATCCGTTCACCTCCTCCTCCTTACAGAACTTTCCTCTCGTATAACCAGGAGTTGTTTTCTCTTTTGGTGCCAGAGATTGAAATGGTCATAGAAGGAAATCTGTAAAAGAACTCTATGCTGCGCGTAAGAAACTGGCCTTTAATACCAACGGATCGGGCGCGATTGTCCTTTTATAATCGTAATTATAATTTACTTTCATAATCGTAATTGTAATTGTACTTTTATAATCGTAATTGCAACTGTACTTTTATAATCGTAATTGAAACTGTACAATTACGATTATAAAAGTACAGTTGCAATTACGATTATAAAAGTACAGTTGCAATTACGATTATAAAAGTACAGTTGCAATTACGATTATAAAAGTACAGTTGCAATTACGATTATAAAAGTAATTTTACTTTTATAATCGTAATTGTAACTATATTTTTAGAATTGTAATTGACCGCATTAAAGCTTCGCAGATCCGGAAGTTCTATTAATTGATTGAGTGATTCATTCATTGATGATTCTGGGCGCGTCAACTGCTAAGGTTATAAGTCCCGTAAGTGTAGTGCACTTGAGGTGGCGGTGACCTTCCCCCGTTGGATGGCGAGATACGGCGCTGACCTCAATGTTGGCTTGCGGGGTTTTCCCCAACCAGGCATCTCTCACTTACCTCAGACGGAACCTGCTGTAAGCTCCCGACGTGTGTGATAGTGTAGTGTATACAAGTGTAAGTAAGGGGTAAGGGTAGGACAAGGAAGAGTGAGGAAAGATCATGCGCGGTCAGTGGCCCGTTTCGTAGGGAACTGCTCCGGCATTTGCCTGGTGTTGATCGGAGAAACCTCAGAAAACTACCGATCAGAGCAGCCGACCGCTAGAATTTTCCTCCGGACATCGACTGAATTCGACCTATCTGAAAAGCTAGTGTCGAAAATCCTGCCGCCGTGGGGAGTGGGAACCTAGGACCTCCCGGTCAGAGGCGTTGCAGTGACATCAGCTGATCCAACCATGGAACAATCTGCTACATTCCTTTCGCCAATTCTGCAACAGGTCAGACTCTGAGTCATCTTTCATTCACCCCTTCATCGGAACACCCCCCTCCCCCCTTCCGCGCCGTGTCCCTCATTGGGCCTTCCTTCCGCCGACCGCCGGTCGCAGTGATAGCGATAGCCATAGTACTCTCCACTCTACGTGCACCGCCTGCTTATCTTATCCGCCACCCGGCGCGTGAGCCCCCTCGGGTCTTCGGACTTGCCGTCGCAAACGCGCCCGACCTGCCACACAGTTCGCGTCGAAGTCTCGACCATGTTCGCTCAAAACCTCAGGTATGACGCGTGTTTTACAATTAGGGAATACATTCTAGAAGAAAACAGTTGAATACGGAGCTCATATTCACTGCATAACATACGTGGTGACGAGGGAAATAGGAAAACAGTTTAATAGTGCTACATGTTCTCTTACAGAGGGAAATACGAAAACAGTTGAATAGTGCTACATGTTCTCTTACAGAGGGAAATAGGAAAACAGTTTAATAGTGCTACATGTTCTCTTACAGAGGGAAATACGAAAACAGTTGAATAGTGCTACATGTTCTCTTACAGAGGGAAATAGGAAAACAGTTTAATAGTGCTACATGTTCTCTTACAGAGGGAAATACGAAAACAGTTGAATAGTGCTACATGTTCTCTTACAGAGGGAAATAGGAAAACAGTTTAATAGTGCTACATGTTCTCTTACAGAGGGAAATACGAAAACAGTTGAATAGTGCTACATGTTCTCTTACAGAGGGAAATAGGAAAACAGTTTAATAGTGCTACATGTTCTCTTACAGAGGGAAATACGAAAACAGTTGAATAGTGCTACATGTTCTCTTACAGAGGGGAAATATGAAAACAGTTGAATAGTGCTACATGTTCTCTTACAGAGGGATATATGAAAACAGTTGAATAGTGCTAAATGTTCTCTTACAGAGGGAAATATGAAAACAGTTGAATAGTGCTACATGTTCTCTTACAGAGGGAAATAGGAAAACAGTTGAATAGTGCTACATGTTCTCTTACAGAGGGAAATATGATAGAGAATCATGGGAGGGAAAAATGAAGTGACAGAGTGAAGTTAACAGCTACTTAATTAGTAAATAAGTAAATATGAATTATTAAAATTAGGTAACAAATAAAATTATGTACCACGGGCGTCATAAGGGTTCTAATGATCGAATGGCGACAAATATCCCAAGGGCCTTTGGCCCTTTCTATCGTCACTCGATCATTAGTACCCTTATTACACCCTTGTATAAATAACTATGGTTTTTCCTGGTAGTGGTAACGAGTTGTTGTCCATATGGCTAACGCCTAAGTCCAATTATTTTGCTTTGCTGAATACTTACTTTTCATCTATTTCTTTATTGTTGTTGATGTGTTTTTGATTTATTTCGTGATCTTAATTATCTGTAGAAGGGTACAACATCGATGTGCATCGATTTATCGAAGTCATGTTTTCTAACATCTATATTTTGCGCTCGATGTATTTATAAGATTGATATTTAATTTCTGAACGAAAAAAAATATAATAAAAACCAGTAATATTTTTCAGACATCTGTAAATCGAAAATTCTTGTACTATCTCGCATATAGTGTCTCGTAGTAATGTATGTAATTATTGTAATGCTGTGGTAAAAACAGAGATTTTTCGATAGCAAATCACGTATCGTGGGGCACTGGTTTCAAATAATTTGATACACCTTGTTCCTGTATGTAGTAAATTACTTTCTCTAAAATGTGTAGTTAGAATCAACATTTTCTGGGTCATTAATACCGAAAAAATTGTGTTGCGGATAATATCTCTTCTTCAGTCAGTGGTCAACACTAGAGCTCATACACTACTACCTCGCTTTAAGTCAGCACCGTGGTGTTGGCTGAAAACATTCAGACAATTTTCTCCAAAAATTTTAAACCCTGACCAATGAGGCCGAACTAGAGGTGAATTTCTACGAACTAGAGGTGAAAAAGGATATTTTGATTGTGAGGAGCACTTCACACGAAGCCTTGATACATTCAAGATTTTATGAATAATACATCCAAGATTTTGGATATTCGTTTTCTCAGATTGAGTAAATGGCGCTTAGAAAGGGTGCATGGCTCATTTTCGTTGAATTGATTGATTGATCGATTGATCAGTGTTTCCGGGCGTGTCAACTGCTAAGGCCATTAGTCCCATAAGTGAATGACATGTCTTTATTGCGAGAGGTGGCAATGTCCCGCTGGATCGCGAGATCCGGCGACGAACTACATCGGCCTTCGGGGATTTTTCCTTACCAGATATCTCCCACCAGCGTGGCACTGCCCCGGCAGGATCACGCTCTAAGCTCCCGACGTGTGTGACAGTTAGTGCATGTGTGTGTAAGGAGAGAGGATAGGAGAAGGTAGAGGAAGGACAGATCGTGCGCGGTCCGTGGCCCGTTTGGTAGGGTACTGCTCCGGCATTCGCCTGGCGTTGATTGAAGAAACCACGGAAAACTACCGATCAGAGCAGCCGGCCGCTAGAATTGCCGTGCAGAACTAGCTTTGCAGCCAGTGTCGTAAAGCCTGCCACCAGCGGGACTCGAACCCTAGGACCTCCCAGTTGATGTCGTTTAAGTGTTCGTTGAACTCTTGAGTTGTGGACAGCGGCAAAAGTCGAAGGAAGCCATGCGAGAAAGTGCGTGTGTGTGTTGCGCAGGACGCGGGACGCGACGTACAACGAGGAGGAGGGCAGCGTGCGCATCTTCCTGCGCGGGCGGCCCGTGGTGCTGTACGCGCCGTCCGCCCTGGCCGACGCCTACGACCTCACCAAGGTGGCCACGGCGCCGCACACCAAGCTCAAGCTCGAGTGGGTGTATCCTTCTCTCTCGCACGCGCACACCTCCCTAGAATGCTCCTCCTCCTCCTCCTCCTCCTCCTCCTCCTCCTCCTCCTCCTCCTCCTCCTCCTCCCCCTCCCCCTCCCTTTCCTCCTCCTCCCCCTCCTTTCCTCCTCCCCCCTCCTCTTCCTCCTCCTTCTCTCCTCCTCCTTCACCTCTTCGTCCTCCCCCTCCTCCTTCTCTCTCGTCCTCCCCCCTCCTCCTTCCTTCTCTTCGTCCTCCCCTCCTCTTCTCTTCTCGTCCTCCTCCTCCTTCTCTTCTTCGTCCTCCCCCTCCTCCTTCTCTTCTCGTCCTCCCCCTCCTCCTTCTCTTCGTCCTCCCCTCCTCTTCTCTTCTCTCTCTCTCCTCCTTCTCCTTCTCCTCCTCCTCCTCTCCTCTTCGTCCTCCTCCTCTTCCTTCTCTCCTCCTCCCCTTCCTCCCCCTCTTTCCTCCACCTCCTCCCCTTCCTCCCCTCTTCCTCCACCTCCTCCCCTTCCTCCCCCCACCTCCACCTCCTCTTCCCCCTCCTTCTCCCCCTCCTTCACCTCTTCCTGTTCCTCCTCCTCCTCTCCCTCCTCTTCTGTCTTTCCTCTTCCTCCTCCTCTTCTGTATTTCCTGTTCCTCTTCCTCCTGCTCCTCCTCCTCTTCTGTCCTTCCTCTTCCCTCTCATCCTCCTCCCCCTTCTACTCCTCCTCCTTCTCTTCTGTCTATCCTCCTCATCCTCCTTCCCCTCCACCTTCTCCTCTTCTGTCTTTCCTCTTCCTCCTCCTCTTGTATCTTTCCTCCTCTTGAGTCTATCCTCTTCCTCCTCCTCCTCTTGTATCTTTCCTCCTCCTCCTCTTATATCTTTCCTCCTCCTCCTCTTGTATCTTTCCTCCTCCTCCTCTTATATCTTTCCTCCTCGTCCTCCTCTTGTATCTTTCCTTCTCCTCCTCTTATATCTTTCCTCCTCGTCCTCCTCTTGTATCTTTCCTCCTCCTCCTCCTCCTCCTCTTATATCTTTCCTCCTCCTCTGTATCTTTCCTCCTCCTCTTTTACCATTGTTGATGCTCCTCTTTTTTCATTCTTCCTACTCCTTTTCTACCTTTGCTCGTCCTATCTCTCTCTGAGTGCCCCTGTGTAAATACGTTATGTGTTTTATCTACTTGATGTGTTCCTTTTGAAGTACACCAAGTCCTAAAGATGTGCCTAAATTTTTCTGGTCGTGCCCCAGTTGCACAAAAAAAAATATCGTGGATGTGGCCCTTGACGAACACCTAGATACGGCTACCGCGGGCGCGACTGCCGCGCCAACCTGCAGCTGCTGCCGACGGGCGAGCTGGTGTACTTCGTGGCGGCGGCGGTGGTGCTGTACAACGTGGAGGAGCAGGCCCAGCGCCACTACCTGGGCCACACCGACGACGTCAAGTGGTGAGTGCGTTTCCATGCCTAAATCTACGCATCCAACTGAAAACCTAACGAACGCAGCGGTTTCAATAGTAAGGGCAAAATCGAATAGTTTATAATCCCCTTTATACGTAGATTTCGGAATAAATGGTACAAACTTCTAGGACGAGTTTCCACTGTTCAATCTAGGCATCTAGCTGAAAACCTAACGGACGCAGCGGTTTCAATAGTAAGGGCTAAATCGAATCGTGTATCATCCCCTTTGAATGTGGATCTCGGAATAAATGGTACAAACTTCTAGGGAGTCAAAGATCCATCCTCTTGGTTCTCTCTGTACAGGTGTTAGGATAGAGGTTACAAACTTCTGGAGGATGTAGGAGTAGAAGTACCACTTAGTCCTCTCTGTACACATGTCTCTGAATATAGTATATTACGAACTTCTTGGGCATGTAGGGGTCGAAGTACCACTTGATCCCCTCTGTACACAGGTGTATCGGAATAAATGTTACAAACTTCTAGGGTGTGCAGAGGTGTCGAAGATCTTTTATCAGTGATATGATGGGAAGGTTAATTTAATTGAGTTACACTTGTGACATTAGCCCCTGGTTGATAGGCAACACACTATGAACTTATGTTGGGCAGGTCACATTCCAAACTGATTTATTGCATATTAGGGAATCCATCCAGCATCAGAATATTTTTTTCATAATTTAACAGATTCAATTAATACACCTACATTGAAAAAAATATTTTTTATTTTAACAATTTATACATCGCAAATTTTTATTTATTTGTTTAATATTTTAATGTTTTGTCTTAGTTTAAGACTAAATAAAAGGATTTTTTTTTGGTAAAATATGCTCTGCTACTTGAAGAGTGACCAGCATCTAATTGTTGTCTTAACCTCTGAAATATTCATAATCTTAGTACTGCAGTACTTCCATGATGAGCACCAAATGTATTCGAGAACATTATGTTCATATTTGTTTTATAACTTATATGTTTTATTGTTTACTTTCTTCACACTGATTGTATCAATTTCTTTTTCTTCAGCCTTGCAATTCATCCCAACAAACTCCTGGTGGCCACGGGTCAAACAGCAGGACATGATAGGAGAGAAGGAAGAGTGAGTCCTAATATTTCTTCAATTAGTATTTTGGTGCTATTAGATGATAAGATAGTTTAATCATAAAATAGATAAAGTAAGATCAACATTGATGCAATGGTGTTTATGAATGATTAATATCAGTTACACACCCAAGTACAGCTTATTAGGTTTCAGCTCCCCCAACCAACCCACCCCATGCCATCAACCAATGACACACATTCTCAAATGCAGTTGATTCCAGTTATAGTGAACCTCTAGGTATCAATATTTTTGGTGCATTATAGCTGAAGATCCCAAAATATACTGATTTTTTAGATATTATTGGTTTTATTATTTCATAGGCATTATTTCAGTTGCAGCAAATTCAAAATTTCATTATTTTTATGCCTTCACATTTTAATTACAGTGTCCAGTATAGATATCTTAGTGCAGTCTTAAAACTCTTGAGTGCCTTGGGCACCTTGAACTACTTTCTTCATTCACCATCAAACATCTCTTTTTCTGTACTAGAAGACTTTTGCATTGGATACATGATGTCCAAATTAAATTAGTTTTTGCTATATTAACTTGTGAGATGTAACTTGCTATACTAATTGGTGAGATGAAATAATTTCTTCAGAGGTCCCCTCAATCCCTTTGATCACCATATATGTTACAAACATAACTCACAAGACCCTTATACTCGCAAACCTGTAGAGTAAGTTATATAAATTTGTAATACCGAGGTGAATATTTCTCCTGAAATTTGTATTTTCTAAGTGCACTACAAGTGAATCTTCTAGGGCTTATTTGTTATGTCTATCACGATTAGTGACTTCACTAAAGTAAAAGACTTCACTATTAGTAAAAGGTTTTACTAATTTTCTATAGTAACAAGTCATTCAAAACCACGACTAAATACATTAGTTCAATTTGCTAGGATTTGTTGATTCTGTAGTGACACCTGCAACATCTTTAAAAAAGATGGGATCAATAATTATTTTATGGCTTACTAGTTCATTGCTATGTGTTTACTGACTTGAAACAAAACACTTGGTATGTTTAATACCCTTGCGGGCCTTTCTGATTCTTTATGCCCTTGGGCTTTTTAAATACTTTATGGCCCACACTAATACCAATTCATGTTCAACATTTTTATGAATTTGAGTCAAGATGTAAGCAAGATAAATAAATAGTGTAATACTAAAATAAATAAAATAAACCTTATTTTTCCAAATTGATGTGAAAAATTGCAATTTTGGAATGTTTCAATGAATTTATAATTGCCACTAGTCACTTGTATTTCTCTGTATATGTCATCTTTTTTAGACATGCTTCTTGAGTAGCAGAACCACTCACAGCAATAATGTATAAGGCACCGTGGCCAACATCCTCGAAATGTTATTTTTTGATGTTATGAAATATTCTAAATAACTTTTGGCAATAACCTAAAAGTACTGTTTTATCAGCACAATTCACACTGTTATATAACTCTCAAATACACCATAAACGTTTTCATATAGTTCACGAGATTTTACTGGACACTACTGTCCGAAATTCTGTTAGCTTTTGCGTGAATTTTCGCAGTACTTCACAATATTCTTTCATTTTATACGAAAAAAATTAGTCCAACAACAATTGTGCAATACAATTACATAATTACATACACACTCTATTTTATCTGACGTCAATTGACAAATGACTATTACAACGCATCTTTTCACTTCGAGACAAGAAAACTTATAAAATATTTAGAATTTTTATTTGATTCAGCAACAAACTAGTAAACTTTAAAGTTATGTATGCACTGCAGGTGTTACTAGATGCTTTTGCCCCTCAGGCGACTTCCAACCCCTCGGATTTGGAAGTAGCCCTTGGACCAAAAACTCTACTTAATGCCCTAGATACAAAAATAACTATTATTTGGATGCTGATTGCATTGGGACACTTATATTTCAACTTGAATTTATTAGAATGTTTCTAAATAGTGCCTAAGATATATTTAGAAATTACTTAAGCTATATTTTAAGTTTTCAGGTTTGGGGAATTAATTGTATATCTTAATGACTTGCATGAAATGTTTTATTTATATTTTTTTTCAGAATTTAAAAGAAAAACAGAAAAAGAATACTTTTTGAAATATTTTCTGCTCTATACATAAGCAAACACAAGAAATATAAATGTTGTTTAATGGTAGAGTTGTGATGACCTTTTATGTAATTTTTTATCTCTAGTAAATGTTTTTAACTACTTGTTCCTTGGTCGATAAAACTTCTAGACATACCTGATGCTATTGATAAATCACAAATAAAATTGTTTAATAATTTTTTTAGATTTATTCTTTCTTTTAGTTGATCCTCAGTATTGGCAACTGCAATTAAAATTAAATTAACTTTTGAGGAATGTTCAGTAATAAAAATTACCAGTAATTTAGAAAATAATTTGTACAGGGAGGCTACTTCACAAATGAATTTAGTGAATTTACATTTAAATTTGATGTTAATTACTAAGAAACTTGAATTACAAGGCTTGGTTTAATTCTTTTACTTAACATAAATCTTGCGACTTATTGTCATCACTATCCTTACTACAATCAACACTACCACCATCATGATTTGCATCATCATTATCCCTGCCAGCATCATCTCCACATTTGCTTTTAAGTAACAAATACCTAGAATGATTATCATCACCATCTATCATGAGAGTAATGTCTGTTTTATGTAATCTCCAGTCTTGTGAATCAAAGTTCTTGGTAACTGAAGCTCTTTATAGCTCCAGAAAACATTTGTGTCTGACATGCTATCCAAGCAGCCTCTCTGTATATAATGTATTGACAGGGATTTTCATTGTTGTTGTTGTCAGTCCTGGAAAATGAATCCACCCCCTGACAGAACTGCGCCGGAAGCAGAGATGTGGGTATGTTGGAGGCAGACTCCAAAGCTCTTTTCTGGGCACTGCAGGCAATCGCTGTCTCTCGCACTGTATCTCCACATATCTTTTTGTGTTACTAATCCCATGAACAGACATCAGACAGACAGAATTACTAAAATTGTTTACGAAAGTAAAATTTGTTTTTGACTATTTTCTCACTCTTTCGAAAATAATTTTTCATGTTATATGAACCCAGAAAGTCAACTACACAAAAATGTTAATATTTGTAGGTGAAAACAGTTTTAAATGAATGTTGATTTACAATGATAAATTCATAAATTTTTCACACATTTCTCCTCAGAAACATTACAATCACAAATTTTGTGACTGAAGAAACGATAGGTTCCCAAAAGCATCTCCAGTCCAATTGTTAATTGAACTGTTGAGAGGAAACAAATGTATGAAGTAGGATTGTTTTTGATGATATAGTCACCAGTTTAGAATCCCCTGGAAGAGTTATCAACCTTTTTTATTTTTTTATTTTTGTTGATAAATAACTCGTATCTGTCTGGTGACAGTTTTGCCATTTTTCTCTTTCAGTCATAACATTCCAAAAGTGTATAATTGTTTTTTGGATTCTGTTGGTGTTCTTTGATGTTTATTGTTTGGTGAGCATCCAACAATTTCATTGTTCTTGAGTTTACTTGTTAAAAGTAGTTTGCTCTGAAATCTGATATGTCAGCTAGATGGCATTGAAGGTTCAGATTTCAAGTATTTAATGTTGTATCTTCTTGACAGATTTTTTGAGCCAGAGTATTTATACTTAAATATTTTAGAGTCAATGATTTTAATAAATTATTAACGAACAATGACATTGTTAATTTTCAAGGCTTCAGCAATATTTACCATCACCTCTCACTTCTAACCTCCATTGTGGTGTTGGCAACTGATTTTTATGTGTTTTTTATCTTTTTGGTTTATGAGCAAGAATCTGTGCATTTGGTAAAAGAGTATATTTTTTAATATTTGTGGTTTTTTCCTTGATTTCATTTGCAATTTCTGTGTGCTTTTGAACATGCAGATTTTCTTGACCTTGTGTTGCCTTCAGAAAATTTAAAAGCCTTATTTTAGTACAGAATATGTAGAGAGATTTAATTTGTGTATTACTTTGTATTATATTATTACTTGAACAAATTTGCATTCATCTCCGTTATTTGACATCTTGTCATATACTATGATTGCCCTTTATAATTCCTGCAAACTGTAATTACTTCAATTTTTTGAATAGAAAGTTCTATTCTAAATGCCAGTTTTTGATCAGTTCTAAACATAAAGTTCAAAATTAATTTTATTTCAATTTTTATATTTATGAACATTTTCATAAATATTGTTCATATTATAATATTCATAAAAATTGTTCCTTAATTCTTAATTTTGTGAATATTAAAATCTGTTACAGCACTTTGTCTTCTCTTCTGAATCATTTCTCTTTCAGGGAGTGATGTGGTGTGCCTGCCTTTCTTATGTTTTGGCTTTTATAATGATTTTGCCATTCTGTGTTGGCACTTTTGGTGTTGCCTTGATCTGTTTCCTTTTCTTGCTTGACTTTTGGTGTTTACATGTTTGTATATGTTCTGACATGCTAAACACATCAAGATTAGGATTGTTCCGGTAATTGTTTTGCTATATCCTTTGCACTACCTTTTTGTTCATGATATTTGCATGAACGTCTTTTCCCTAGTATAGTTCTTGTCTGTGAAATTTTGAGTGTTAAATGGTGATTTGTATTTGAAGATTGATGACTGTTATTCAGAAACTTGTTTGTAATGATTTGTATATAAAAATTGCCTGGTTAATTTTATGTATTTGTAAATGTTGCATTAATTTCTCATATTTTAAATATCTCCTTCATTAAAAAAATTGTACTGTCTCTAATTTTATAAGATTTTTTCTTGATGAAATATATAGTAACTTTACAGTAATTCAAGAGGGTACATTTTCCATTTGTCAATAAATGTATAAATTAATTTTTGCAATTATTAAATTCTTCTTTTATGTATTTCCCCTTGAGATGAATGTATTCAATAATAAGAGCTAGAACAAGTTAAAATGAAAAGAGTTCTTAACGCTATCACTTTTACCTACATTATCTTACTGTTGTTGAATAGTGCTTTTACAGATATGCATGTCATATCAGATCAAGCATGTCTGTTCTTTGATCAAAAAAAAAAAAAAGTAGTAGACTTTGCTTTGGATCATGCTGCACATTGAAATTTAATACTTAATTATGTATAAAAAACTATAGCTTTACTACTGTTGTGAGTATTTTCATTCACTTTATATTGGAAATGATATTGAATAAAGCTTATTTGGATGCATATGTGTTATTGCAGCTCTTGCTTATTGAAATTGTGTTTTTCTGAATCGCTATATGTTTCATCGTGTAGGACTTATTATTTTTTAATATCAAATCATTAAGTCTCCTATATATTCACTTTGTTCACAGCCACATATCCGCATCTGGAACTCGGTGAGCTTAAACACCGTGTCAGTGATTGGCATTGGAGAATTTGAAAGATCCATTTGTTGCCTTACTTTCTCCAAAGCGGTAAGCATCTCCTTTCTTTACAGAGCCAGATTGGTCATTTTACAGTTCAAGCAAATGCCAGAGAAAAATTGTTATAATAAATATATTAATCAATAGTCAAGGGAAAAAAATTACTTAAGTAAAATATTTCCAATGAAAAAATTCAATGGAAATAAATATTTTAATGTAAGCCAGTTTGATACACATACAGATCTAATAGGATTGTCATTAGTGTGAGAAGGTTGTTTTTTTTTTATTTCTCCTTGGCATTGTTTTTTATTATTTTTATTTATTATATGAAGTTGTTGTTGTATTGTTTGTTTTATGTTTTGTACTTATTGTAGTGGATTTTTTAGATACATATAAGAAAGATAGTACAGATATTTATGTATTAAGACAGCCTTTGAGCCACAGTTTAACTTTCTGATATAAAGAAACTTCAACTTTGGTCCATAAAAGAGGGGAAGAATTCATTTCATGTAACAGAAGACTTAATATCAATATTGCTTATATCTTTGGAACCATACTACCTGTATGCCTTATTTTGGTATCATTTTGTAAAGGAGAGAATCCAATACTCAATCACGCTTTTGTTGTGAGCAGAGATGATACTTTGCATACGACTAAATAAGAGCTTATGGGCAGCCTTCACAGAGATATAGTTCTGCATTTGTCAATTTAAGCAGACACAGTCTTGTTTGAGACTTAGTAGATATATTTTCTCATCCATAATCTTTTTTAATATCGGCAACTAGATACTCAAAACACAGTTAGCCATACTCAAGTACCAGTACACCATTTAGTCTTATTCTCAAAGGCACATTTTTTAAGTGAAAAAGTATTACTTGTTCATTGGTGAGATGAGTCCTTTAAATGAACATGCCCACATTTGTCCATGAATTTTCTATAAAAAAGGTTTTTTGAGAGGCTGTTTTATTGAAAAGCTAAAGCAAAGTCCTAGTCCAGGTGTGGTTATGACCATTTTCATTCGTTGATATGCATGCAGGAAATATTTAGTGAAAATAGAGAGAGAACACTTTATTATTAAAATCTGATTCTTTACTTCAATAGATGGTTTTGTTGAAATCTCATTGATCTGTTAGTCTTTCTCCAGTTTAAAGCGACAAATGAAATCTGTGAAACAATTAAAACACTTCAAGACAATGAGAATTATCATGAAAAATGTGTGTAAATTTGTAATCAATTTATTCTCCGTTGTCAGTGTTTCAAAAAATTGAATTATCTCTTAAAAATTATGCCACATTTAACTAAGTGGCATTTTCTTATGTTTCTATTATTCAAGTTCAAACCTTTCATAGCTTTAAGAATTCCTTGTAACTTCTGGTTCTCTTATTTTGTAATCTTTTTTTCTTGATGTTTGTATGTACATCAGTTATATTATTTAGTAAATGTGGTTTAACTAATCAAGATTAACTTTCTAGGATGGTGGAGTGTTACTTTGCGCTGTAGATGAAGCTCCAGATCACAATATTTCTGTTTGGGACTGGCAGAAGGGAGACCGTGGTCTTAAGATAACAGAGACAAAGGTATCTACAAATTCTTGTATCTTTACAATACTTTTATTTAATAGCTAACATACAAGGATATTTTAGAATTAGAAGTGTAATATTGAGTATTAGTAGGGGGTAAAAAGTGCTTAAAAAATTTGATGTTGGAAAGGTTACAATTTAATTATTATTAATTAAATACTCAAAACTGCAAGAAAACCTGTACATGACATTTGGAGGGGAAGAAAAAGTACAATTGACAAGTAAACATTCAAAGGGTGACATGTCCATTTCACAAAAATTGAGTTCTTCTGTTGTTTTCACCTAGAATTTTATTTCTAGAAAGAAACATAAGATGTCATACAATAAGTAGTACTATATTCATTGAGTTAAAGACAGTGTTGAAAAGTGGAATATTGGTGATATATTTTTCATTTTTATTGGAAAAGAGTGAAGTTGGCATTTCATGTTTTGAATGTTTACTCCTCCTAATTATTAGTGTTTCAGTTTGTGACTGTTCATGTGTTCATTTTTCTAAACAAAACAAAACAAAACAAACAAAAAAAAAAAAAAAAAAAAAAAAAAAAAAAAAAAAAAAAAAAAAAAAAAAACAACAACAACAACAACAACAACAACAACAACAACAACAAAAATAACTTCCATGTAAGTAATTAATTTATGCTTCCTCATTAATAGTGCTCAGCAGATACTGTGGTGGCAGCTGAATTCCATCCTATGGATCGTCAATCAATTATCACTTGTGGAAAGTCACACATTAATTTCTGGACTTTGGATGCTGGTGGCACCCTGTACAAACGAATGGGAATCTTTGAAAATCGTGACAAGCCTAAATACGTGACCTGCTTGGCGTTTACACAGACTGGAGATGTCATTTCTGGAGATTCTAATGGCAACGTAATCATTTGGGGCAGAGGTATAGTTTTCTATACTTAAATTCATTAATTTATGTGATAGTGAAATGAACTGTCGTTCGTGAAGTGCTGTAGATATGCTATTTATGTCCAGTTTTTGTGTATGTTGTGAACTTTTCAGTTTTCTAAGTTTTCTTGGTTGGAAGTAATTTGATTTTTAAGCAGTTGGGGTCAGAAATTCACCCAAACAAATTCCATGCTACGCATTTAAATTACAAGAAAAATGAACTTGTCCGTTTCCATTGTACAATATTATTTTGTGGTTTCTGAATGATAATCTGATGTATTTGTCCATTTCAAGTCGGTAGCCTGCTTCAAACTTTCTGTTGCTGTTAAGATAAGACACCTGTGTATAGTTATGATGATATGCTAGAATGTTTTTTCTGGAAATAATATTATTCTTTGTTATATTTTATGGTGTAGTAAATACAGCAAATTAAAAGCACCATTTTATTAATTAATAATTTCAAATAACTTTTGTGCATGAAATGCTTGTAAACTTTTTTTGTAATAATTTGACCCCAAACAGAATCCATGTAAGTAATGGAGAAACATTTGATGCTAAGTCAATGAGCATCAAGGGGAAATAGAAATTTGTTTGCTAGAAGCAATCGTGTTTCATAATGCTCTGGAAATTGAGGTTTAATTATTTACACAACTGAGACAAGTTTGTAATATTTAAAAAGAAAATTAATAATTTTCAGGAACAAACACAATATCAAGATTTATTCGCAATGTGCACGAAGGTTCCGTGTTTTCTATATGTGTGCTGAAGGAAGGCAGCATAGTAACTGGAGGAGGAAAAGATGGGCGACTGGTTCAATTTGACTCGCAGTTCAATGCAACTGGGCTCGAGACACAAGTAAGTAATGAATAACCTTCCAATTTCCTGTTAACCAACCCCAGAAGCTGAGATAATTGAGATGGGAGCATTGTAACTTTCTCGACTTAGTCACTAGTTCAAACCCCACCTAGGCCAAACTTGAAACATGAAAGAAGTCTGTAGAGTTCCTGAACTCTACTGAATATGAAAAATGGTGAGAATTTGAGTGCTTTTCTCTTTTCTGAACATTAACATTTTTAATCAATTTTTATTGTATTTATGTTTTTTGTTTTATTTGCTATGTAATGACAGAAATAGATGTGTTTTCCCTGTATGATTAGCTTTACAAAACATTACAATTGCACTATATTACTATTGTATATTACTATTGCATAGTAATAGCACTAAAATATAAATCAGCTTATTTGCGATATTTCTAGTAACATATGAAGCAGTAATAGTTTATTGTTACTTTGTTGTGGCTTTTAAATGTAGCAGAAGATTTCAATGCTTTATGTAATTTTTGTAATATTTTATCCTTGCTATTTAATTTTAATTTTTTTAATGTTGAGTGTGCTTGCTTCGCACAGTTGGTGGAACATGTAGGAGCAGTGCGTGTAATTGCGGAGGGTCGTGGCTCGCAGCTGTTAGTGGGCACCACTCGCAACTGCATTCTGTTGGGCACGCTCGAGTTGGGCTTCTCCCCAGCGGTGCTGGGCCACACAGACGAGCTCTGGGCAGCAGCTGCCCATCCGTCTCTGCCGCAGTTCCTCAGTGGAGGCCACGACCGCCTCTTGCAGCTGTGGGATGCGCAGAGTTGTTCAACTGTGTGGAGCAAGGACCTAGGGGTAAGTCCAACATCTTGTGACTGAAGAGCAAAGTCACTCGCCTTTCACCAAGGAGGTCCGGGTTTGATTCCTGTTGAATCTCGTGTGAAATTTGTTCCAACGAAACTAGTTTGGCTGCTTCACAAGGGCTACTCCAATGACTATGAAGTGTCCTAAACCCTATCCCTATCCTATTTCCTTCCCAATTTTGGCTGCTGAGTAGTGACGCAGGAGTGGTGGTGGGAGGCGTGTAAGCGGAGATGCTACCTGGAAGTTCTCTTGACAAGTGACTGCGCTGAGACATGACGGACATAAATATACAAATATACAGTAACAGAGGACTACTTCAAAAAGCGCTAAACACCAAACAAGGGGTCAGGAGACGCGTTGCATCATGAGTTGATGCAACAGATGTATAAAAATAAAAAAAACACCACACACACATTCAATGTGTTTGAATTTTTTAGTTTGAATCAGGGATTGATTTTTAGTGGAACATGACAAAACACTATCTTGGTACCTTGCGGAAAAAATAGGAGAAAAACAAACATAAAGCAGAGGGCAAACACTTGACAACTTCAATTTTTAGTTTGACCAACTTTCATAATCTCAGAATTAAATAATTTTCCACTTAACTGTATCATTTCTATGAATGTAATAAAGTTATTAGTGAAAAATGATAATATATCAGTTTAAATTCTAATTTTTTATTTCCTATTATTATCGTTACATTCACACAGAGCCTCTGTTACAAGAACCACACCTCTGTTACAAATTTGTATTAAATATAATTTGTAATTATTAAATTATATTATAAATATACAGTAAAACTTGCTCAATGTGGAACCTGAATAATGTGTAAATCTGTCTAATGTGAACATAAATCACAGTCCCAGCAAGCATAAAGTATTACATTGCATAATGCGGAATCTTGTCTATTACCGAAAAATACTGGTCCCCTAAGGTTCTGCATTGAGCAAGTTTTACGGTATAACTATTTCTATTAAATTGAATAATTAATTTGGGGCGCTTTCCAGGACCAATAATTTTATAAATCAAGTACGGGTTTTAATTACTGGCAAAAAAATATGGGGGGAGAACTGAAATTTGTAGCACCAGAATCCCCAGCCCTCTCAATGGAAATGCAGAATTTAATTATGAATAAAGGTACCAATTCTTATGGTTTGAAAGAATTTTGTGAATTTTGAATGGTTTGGTAGAATTTGAAAACTAGATAATTTTCACTCCCAATTAACAGAAAATTTACTTGCATTGTCAAACAAACTATAGATTTGATTTTATAGTATTACAGACAAAATAACATCCTTCCCTTCCCTACTTCTCACGCAATTGCAAAAAGAGGACTCTGTAACACATACACTTAGTGAAGTTACATGAATGTCCAAAAGCAAAGCAAGGGGGGTTATCTCGTTATTTACTCAATGGATCAAAGGAAACTGGACACTAGCGGATTTGGTGGTATAACGGTCAGCGTACCAGACTGTTGTACCCAAGTTTGCAGGTTCAAACCCGATCGAAGCCGTGGATTTTTAAGGGCGAAAAAAATCCTTCGTACGCCTTCCTTTGGATGGGAAGTAAAGCCGGCTGTCCCATGTAGTAGATTTACTGCATGTAAAAGATCCTCATGCCTAAAAGAAGCCTCTGAGCAAAATTGAGATCCGCCTGTTTCGTCGCCCAAGATAATACCTCCTTTCTCCGCTAGGTGGTGAAAGGAGTGTAGCGAAATTTGCGTGGTTAGACGGAAGAGCGGGCCTGATGGCCCAAGTCTCGCCATGTAAAATAAGGCATTAACTAACTAACTAAACAGAAAACATATATGACTGACGACTCAAGACAAAGAAATTTGACAGTAAATTTTTTTGTTGATTTCAGGAACCTCTTCAGTCAGCTGCATTCTCACTTGATGGTTCCATAATTGTGGTTGGTTGCACTTCTGGCCGATGGATGGTTGTGGATGCTGAAACAAGAGAAGTGTATTCAGTACACACGGATGGAAATGAACCAATCCAGGTATAACGGAGTGAATAGGCAGATTGATAAAAATTCAGAACAGAATTGTTGTAAATTATTACATTTCCTAAAATAATTTTTTTGGTGTGACACTAATTAAATTTCCAAAGGATTATTCTAGTTAAAGGTTTTCTGATACTAAATTCCAGTATTGGGTTCATTGTCCAATGCAAAACATTTTTCCCCCTTCATTCCATTTCTCAATTTCAATCAGTTTTTCTTAATAATCACAGAGATATATCTTAATGTTATAATTAGAGCAGATTACACAAAAAATAATCAATATCAACAATTTATTGTGAGTTCAGATTGGAAGTTACATTTACAACATTTCAGTATTGAGTTGTGTAGTAATGATGCAGGTGATGATTTGTAAGCCATTCAGCGGCAATATGCAAAGCCTTTTGAAGTGAATTTCTCCAAAATTGTATCTTTGAAACAAAGATAAATGTATGATAATGTTTTTTCTATGAACTTGATTTTTTCAATAGAATTTAAATAAAATGTTTTTACGTCCTTAAATTCATCAAAGAAAACAGCATATAATTCTTAGCTCCTACAGAATTGAGAAATGCATATCCTCTCTAAAAAAAAGTTGTTATAATTATTTTATGTAATATTAGCATATTTTTATTTATTTTTTATATCCTCCATTATCCTTGTAATTTTAATATACTGTATATCTGATAACTTACAGGTTGTAAAATTCTCTCCAGATGGCAACTTCTTAGCATTAGGATCAAGGGATAACAATATTTACATCTATCAGGTTACAGATGATGCCAGAAAATTTAGTCGTGTAGGAAGATGCATGGTAAGTACAGATTCAGAATGTACGGATGAATTCACTCGCATTTCAAATCCTTTCTTGACCAATACATAATGATGATTCTATAGTGTGCCAGGAAAATCTCTACGCAGTGGCACTTCACTGGTGAGTGTGTTTAGTAACAGAAGTTACTTTGGTAGCACGAGTTGCAGCTTTTTAAAAAAGAACACATGAATTGTATACTTACCACAATCATAATAGAAAAGCTGGAAATGTTGTCCCCCTCACTTGTTTTCTAGTGATCTGGTTGTTACCAACATAAATGCAATTTTTAATAGGAGGTTCTGGTGTGGAGAGACTTTCCTGGTGCACTGTATATATTTGAACAAGAAGTTTCCCATAATTAATTCAGTATATTTTACTTATGGTTTATATATTTTATTATTTATAAATCTTAAGACATTTTTTTATTCTAAAATGATTTTTATTGCTATCCTAAAACTAATATTTTTCAATAAAATCAAAGTTTTCACTTAATACAATAAAGTTAATTATGTTTGTATGATATTTAAATAAACGGGTAATATTGATTGTAACTTCATAACATTACATTACATATTACACTTATGTAAACTTTCACCTTTACTGCAAATTAAAAAAAAGAGAGCAAGTAATAATTTTACAGAAAGCTATCTTCCAAATTATCGATTACCAATTCAATTAGATATCCAGAAACCAGGATTTTTCCATATTATAGTAGTATTTCATGCAAAATTTAATAATCAACCATTGAAAATAGCATTGTTGACTTCTTTAACATGAACAATAACTTCAGAAAATTGCCTATTATAATATATATAATATGCGAAGATTGCATATTTTTTAATTGTGGTCTTCATTGCATTTTTTAAAATGACCTTTAAGAAACACTGAAGTGCAAACATTGGGCAAAGAAAGTTTGTTTTTTTAATACAATAACATAATAGAAATGCTTCTGTTCTCTGGCTTTCATGCTTCAGCCAAATCAACAGTAGTATGAAAGATAGTCAAATGAATTTCAGTCTCTGCCGTTCATGCTTTGCATTTCATAAAAAAATTAGAAAATTCAGTTTGATTGAAATGGAACTTTTCAGTTCCGAATCACTGAATACATTACGACAAAAATTTTGCATACAACTTTGCTAGCATACTTTTAAAATTGAGTTGCCTTAATGCAAATACTGCTTTCTTAAACGTGACAATGCTAATTCAGTTTTCTTTAACTAGCTTGTAGAAATAAATGATATGTGTCCACTGAACTAGACATAGATGTTTTGTGCTAGAAAATACACTGCAAACACACCAGCAGGACTGGTAAACTTACGCATGTTATTTCAAATAAATAATTCATCAAATTGCAAGTTTTTAGAGGATTCTTGCCATCACATTTATAGACATTTTGTTGGTTCCTAAACATTAAAGCATGATACAATCCAGCACAGAGTGAACGTTTGTCCCTAAGCGTAGCCTTCACACATTTGACATTAGATGAATAGCAAGCAACTTCTTGGCAAATTATAAGTAGCCAAGATGCTTGGCAAATGTTTGTTTCCTTTCATGTGAGCAAAGGACTGACATGCTGTGGGTAGGGTGAGCAGTGAATGTTTAGCACTTGGCAAATAGCAAACAATCCATCCGCACAGGAAAATTGGCCAGCTGATGCTTAGCTGTCACCAAAAACCAAATGTGTGGAGGTACCTTAACAAAAAACTGGGAGCTTTAAATTGTTTCTAGATTGGTTTCTTAGGTCATGAATTTTTTTTTTTTAACTTGCTGTTGGGAAAGCAAATGGTGGGAAATAATGAGTTATATGAATATTTCAAATATAACTAGTGGTGCTACAAAAAGCACAGATTTTCTCATACTAGTTACTATTTTCTTATTTGTTTAGTCTGGGCTAACTTTTCAGATTTGACACACTTTTTTTCCAGCTGCTACTACTAAAGCTACACTGCCTAAAGGATATTTTTTTCATATTTTCTCAATTTTTCAATCCCCTCATAATATAATTGATATATGACTTAAAGAATATTATAGAAGAATAAAAGGTTTTCTGCAAATTTTATTGAAAAATTTGAATCCGTTTTGAGAAGATGTCATTTGAGCATATCTGAAAATGTACAATTTTAAGATCCTTTTCACAGAAAACTTTTAAGTGTTTGAAAAATATCTTAAGAAACCATTGGAATCACTTATTCTTACAAATGCAATAATGAATTTAAAAAAAAGCAGGTAATTAAATATTAACAACTTCATAGATATTTCAAAAAAATTATATTTGCGTAATTTTTCTCAAATCAAAAGAATACATCAAAATGGCTTTTCCATCATGTTATGCAGTGCATTTAATAATATCTGTACGAAGAGTTTAAAGAAAATATTTGGAGCAGTTTTGAGAAAATCCTGTTGCCAGAAAGCCAAATTGCCAAAAAGATGTGTGTAAAGTATCCCCAACATTCAAAGAATTATTATAAAAATTTCAGAGGTTTCAGTTGAATCAGACTGATTAGAGAATATTAATTTTGGCAAAAATTGTATTAATAGTTTAGGTTAGGTATTGATAGACAGATGTTTTGGAAAAACACTTTGTAGTATCATGGGACCCCAAAATGTGTATTTCCATTGAAATCTCAAAAACTCTTTTCTGTAGCATTACACAACTTCCTCTATGCTATGTTTATTACTTCAAATATAAGCATGTATATGAGATAGTAAAAATACATATATTCAGTTCCAAAAGTTGATCTCACAAAAATTAAAGTTCTCTGAGAGAATTTTATTCCCTTTCAGTCTTCGTTTCATATATATAAGTCACAATTTTGATTTTAAATACTAATTTAGTATTAAAAGTTTGTGGGACTACTACTATAACAAATTCATCACAAAATATATCCACATAACTAACAAAATAAATAGAATTCTGACCATTTGATTTCCAAACAGACTCATATTCCAACACCACTTAATTAATTTAAACCTTCCAAATAAACAACATTTGCCACTACATCCCAATTAAAACCTTCCAAATCAACACTTGTCATGACATCCCAATTACAACCTACTATTAAGTCTTCTATTTCAAATAATCACATATATATAAGAGATATCTATCATTCTATCTAAAGTATATCTATTCATTTGTCTTCATTGTAAATATAAACCATAATTCTTTAACGTTGAAGAGCATAACTCATGAGATTTTCTCTGAACATATCATTTATGCAAGCTCTATATTTTTTCATTGTTATTTTATTTTTTAGCATGCCTTTAATAAAAGAAATTAGTTTAAACCATCTTTTAAATTATTATAACAATAAGTTTTAAATGTAGAGTAGGAATTTCAAACATTTTTTTTTGTCAACCATTCAAACCCTGTTTGCTGAAGATTCAAATAATGGAAAAAACAAGGTACATTTTGATTTCAAAAATTCTTATTTCGGATAGTTTAGAACATGCATTTTGTTATTCAGGTTCAAATCAATTGCTGAATAGTGTTAAAATGATAAGTGTTTTTGTGTTCATGCTGCTCAACTAGCCGGAACGAAAACGCAGAAGGAGTGCTTCCTTGAGTTCCCTGTTGGTATGTGACCCTACCTCCCAGCAAGGCATGTCCTCATCCTCCTTTATTCTCCTATTTCCTTGTAGATAGCAGACTGTATGCAAAAAATGTCCTGATAAATCTGGCAGAATTGAAAAAAGATTTATTTTGATAATTTTCTCAGGGGAAGTTGTGACTTTGTAATCTCAGATTTGTGCAATTGTTGTGAGAGTTTAAAAATAATGAGAAAGAAATATTGTCAATGAGGATCTGTGAATAATAACCTCTAATGTAAGCTTTAAGAGCAGGCTAAGAGGAGTAGTGTAGATGAAACAAAAATAATTTTATGGTCCCTCCATTCAGAATTTTGAAGTTTCCAATAGCGTTTGCTTGTAATTTTAGTTAGAAGTGATCTTTCCTACAAGTATGATTACATACTTCATTTTTGAACATGCCAAGTCATATAATATACAATTTTTTACTGATAATGAAGTATCCATACGTTAAAAATGTTTGCTCACTTCAGAATTGTTATCCAAGGCCTTAACAATGAGGCCTCGGAAGAAATATAACAAGGTAAAATATTTTGCATTAATATAGAGAGCTTTAAGTAAAACGTTTGTCATACACTCTGCTGTCAGTATAGCAAATTATTCAGAAGTCTTACTTATTGCACTGCTCTTGGTAGAATGTTGAAGAAGTAACATTAGGTAGAACTAGTAGCATTTACACTTCTATTAGCATGCAAGTCGATTACCGTTTCAATGTAGTTTGCAAAATCCATTGCCAAAACCAAGAAGTAAAAGAGATGCATTATATTTTTTGTTGCATCTTTGACAGTGGATTTTCAGAACTTGTTTGCATTACAAATTGTTTATTTTAAAAAAATAGTATTGCGTAGTGGATATTTTCATTTTGCTTCATTCTAGTGCATTTCCTGTTGATGATCAAATATGTTAAGTATTACAATGGAAATGAACAGTTATTAGTTGTAAATTGCCAAATTGAATGTAGATAATGTATTAATGAGATGAATTTTAGTTTCTAGTTAAGAATTTCTTCTACAATTCAGCAGCTTTATTGTTATATTGGGAAGGAGAACAATTAGTTAGTATCGTCATTCATCACAGGTTTTGCATGGTATCTTATCTGGAAGATGTAATAAATAAGGCAAAATGTAGTTTTTGCATCTAAAACGTTCTTATGCATAAGATTCAAATAGTTCTGATTTTATTGCATCTATTTCTATAGTTTAATCAAGATACTGAATTTTTAATCTCTTTAAAGAATAGTTCTTCAATAAATAATTTCAGAACCTATTTGATAAATAAACAAGGAAGTGAAAATCAGGTTTGTGAGAAAATCGGACAAAAATTCTCTCCACATGAAGGGAAATAGAAAATAAGCATTTCACGTTATACACTTACTTAATATACTTTAGATTTGCACCAAATTTATCTTCATTGTTAACAAACTTCATCTTTTCTTTCTTAAGTATTTTGTTATCACAACTTGGTTGAACTTCTAGTAAACATTTAATGCTTTGCACATTAAAAGTATTATTGAATTTATGTTGTTGGTTTTTTTAGGGTCACTCCAGCTTCATCACTCATCTTGATTGGTCCACTGACAGTCAATATATCCAGAGCAATTCTGGAGATTATGAATTACTTTATTGTGAGTAAACAAATAATACATTTTACATTTACCATAAAGAGAAGGGAAATCTAATGATTTTCATTTACTTTTTTGTTTTTATGATGGAAAAGTCACAATGGTTTCTTTATTCTTTTATTGTGGGATAGGTACTTTTAAAAAATGTAGGGCAGTATAATACAATACTTATTAAAATCCAGGATAAATTTCAAAATAATGTGTATTTATATTTGTACAGAATCACCCTATGTTGTGGAGTTACTTTGAACATTAATTCATTTCTACAAAAGTCAGATGTTTACTGTAAACATGGGTGACATCAAACAAACAAAAACAAAAACAAAAAAAGTTTTGCAAAATGGCACTTTATTGAACTCATACAAAAGAATTTAAACTATATGATATTTCATTTTAGTGCTTATTAGACCATTAAATAATGTATTCATATTTTGTTTCAAAAAGAAAATAGTAATAATAAAATTACGTGTATGTGGTTCAGAAAACATTTTCATTAAAAAAATTTCCATTTTCTATATTTTGATTTACAATTCTTTTTAAATTCTTTTTAAGATTTAAAATTCTGATTATTTGGTTCTTACTAACTTCATTCTGAACAGGAGGAAAAACAATTTCAGATATTTTTGCCAGAATAAGAACATAAAAGTTAAACATCAATGAGGTGGTTTAACATGTCCAACAAATTCCTTGCCAAGTTGATTCTTGCTTTTAATATAAGGATAGAAGACCTCTAAAAAGGAATTTCCTTTTTTGTTAACTTTATTACCAACAATCTAGTATGGATTATGGTAACACTCTAATGGTTTATGATAAGATTCCTTATTTTAATATTCTGATGGACTCCTGAATTTTGTGGGAATTAATTGCATTTAGATATTGTTCTAAAGAATTAAGAACAAATGTACAACTAGTTGCAAAAGACTTTTGCATTTTTCCTACACTACATTGTGTTATTGGGGATGATTCACTATAATTAATTCTGGGAATTTGAAGAGAATAGTAATAAATATAGAAAGTTAACTTCTGGAAATTCTTCACAAAGAAACAGTGAAATTCAGCAATAAAATACTTTCTGAAATGAAAAAACAGTTACAAGATAAATCTTTATTTTCACAACTGAAAAGTGTGACTAGATAGTTCTGGTTGATTGCACTATAGAAAAAAAGATGGGGGGAGACAGTAAGAAAACAGTACAAACGGTTCAAAATTATTTGAAGTTAACTCAGGATCTGATGTCACCTCATTTTACAGTATATTTATTTATCCTTATCATTTGTAGATTGATAGTCAAAGGTACACAAAATTAAAACAAAACAATTTTGAAAATTTTCAGTTGCGGATTAATTTTTAACATTTATTTATTTAGCATTTCTAGATATGATAATCATAATAGGTAATAACTTGGGATGATATCCTGACCATACTATACTGTATTCTTTAATAGAATATTCTAGTATCTCTGCAGGAATATCTTTTGTACATATTTTCACCTTTGAATTCGGTTTTGAATTTAAGAGTAATGCTAAAATTTTGATGCAAAATAAAACTCAAATTGCTGTCAAAATCAAAAAGTTGTTGATGTGTCAATTGATTTAAACATTTTATAATTATATTAAAATCATTTTCTGGATTTGTAAATACAATTTTGCATTTGTTAATAATGTTCTCTTTGGTCTGAGTGGTGTAGGTTGTAGTGCGTTACCGACATTCTGACTATTGTTTAGTGTCTGAGGGCTGATTGCGAAAGAGTTTTCTTTTTCTCTGTCTTGCTCCTTCTTTTTTCTCTTCTTCATTTAATGCTGCTCTAACTTTTCAGGGAATGCTGGCCTCTGCAGACAGATTCCACAATCTTCCACACTCCGCGATGTGGAGTGGGCCAGCAATACCTGTACCCTTACTTTCAACACAGTAGGGATTTGGCCTGAAGGTGCGGATGGCACGGATGTAAATTTCTGTGACCGTTCTCATGACCAAAAGCTTATGGCAACTGCTGATGACTTTGGAAAAGTGAAATTGTACTCGTACCCTGTTACACAACCCAAGGTGAGCACCATGTCTTTGCCTGTTTGCAAGATGTACTTGGTTCTTTTCTGAACGTTTCTATGACTATCTCTGTTAAAATCCTTTCACTCTTTTATGTTATTATTTTCAAAGTCTATAATTGAATTTTATTATTTTTAAATCTCTGTTGAACAACATTTTCTTGTATAAACTTCATCTCAGAGAATTGTATGAAATTCATTCACTATCATGGTCAAGTCACAATTAAGGAAGCGTACATTTGTTGGATTTAGTGTTTTATGGAGAATACTTTTATGATTTTCATCAGAAATGTTGAATTTTAAAATAAGATTAATGTACGAAGTGTTGTACTTTCCATAGCTCAGAAAAAGGAAAAGGAAATTTATGAAACAAATTAGCAATTTTCTTGAACCAAACCCCAAAAATATGTGAATTAGTGTAGCGATGTGGTTGTTAAAATTAATTACATATACTTTTAGTGATTGAAAGTTCTGTCCTTTTCTCTCTTATATAAAAAAAATATTTTTATACAAGAGCTTTTCCCATCTAGTCCTTAAACTATTCACTTTGCATTTCCAGTCTGAAAAGTCAGATCCAAAACACTTTCAGAAATATTCATAAAATCATGTAGCATTTTATTTCTAATTGTAGATTATGAAATAATGCTGTTATTAAATATCACATAAATTGTTTAATATTTCTGTTATTTTACATTTGATGAAATACTGCTGTTCTTAGCTCTTTTTTTTTTTAATGTAACACCTCAAGGTCACATGCGAAAAAGGGAGAGGGAAGGCAGGCTCCAATAGGAAGCCATAAAAGTCTGAGTTGAAGTGATGTTGCAGCTCCCCATTGAAGTCTGCTGCCATCCCTCTCCATCTTTTGCGCGGGATCTTGAGACACCACGTTAAAAAAAATCAAAGTATAAACATACGTACTGGTTTTTCATTGTTCAGTATTTCTTGGTATCTTTTCTTTGCATTTCTCTGTTCAGCCAAGGGTAAGTTTTTTCTCATCCTACTGTAGCTGCTTGCACACAATCAGTGGAACAATCTGAACAGAAAAAATCTCTTCACTAACTCATAGACGAATATCTGCATCTTGAAATTATCTGCTGTTATTTTTGCTTGCTGTTTTGATTTTGAATCATATTTGAAGACTGGAAATCTCAAATGTACTACTTGACATGAATTGAGAAAATATTTAGATAAATATTTTCTAAGATTTAAGTAAAGGGTGCAATTAGTACTATTGTATTTGCATAACTAATACATTGAAGAAGGCCATACAACAATGGCTTTACTATTTCTGTAAACATGTCTTCAAATACTTAATTACTTTGTTTTCTTAATAAATAGCAGGTAGTATCTTTGGTGCTTAACAATGAAAATTCTAGTGTAAATTTAGTTAAAGTGAAGTAAGCCTGCAGTTTTTATATACTTGTTATTTTAATTGCAGTTTTAAAGAAGTAACTGACATTTTCAAATCATTTGTTTTGTTATAAAAATTTTATTTAATTGCCTTAATCTGAAATGGAACAGGTCCCAAGGGAAGATTTTAAATGCTGTTTTGTCTGTTTCTGGACAAGCACAAACTTAACAAAGAAGACATAACCATAGATATATAGCTGCATGTTTTTCTGTAATACTTATGTTCACTACCCCCTCCCCTTCTCTTCTTTTATTTTAATTTTTATAGTTCTCTTTCAGAAGACTCGCATAATGTATACTGAAATATTTGCTTGCACATCCATAAAATATGTCAATAAAAGTCATTCTACACAATTGTTGATTCCACTTTTCATAATAAATATGAAGGGATATTGATTATCAGAAGGTGAAAGTTAAATTGTTTTTTTTTTTTTATTAACTTTAACATGAATATTTAACTTTTCAATATGTTATACATCATGTGTACTTTTTTGTTACAATGCTCTTGTGTGCTCACTAGCAATAACTAATTACAGAAATGTTACTCATTTTTCAAATTGTTTGTGTTATTAGGCATGAACATAATTAGCCATTTTGGACCATATTCTGCATGAATATACTCTGCTGGTCAAAAGTTTTTGAACGCCCATTAAAGTTCTTTTTCTTGGTGTGCTGTATTTAGCCTTGATAGTGCAATCCAAACCCAGGGCACTGAAGTAGGGTCTTTGTCTCATTTTACCATGTGTAGATAAACATTACTTTAGCGATCCTTATATCCCCACTTAAGAGTATTCATTGATGCAAAGTGTTGGGTGGCTGGGAAAGCAACTGATTTGTGTTGTGTTCTACGAAATTCAAACAGTAGGTACACCATGGTTTCTGGTTCATAGTGGTTCAGAATTGAAATTATTTATTGTTAATATATATATTTTTGGCATAAGATATGTGGATAATATAATATTAATGATCACAGTGTACAAGTGTGTTTTTACTCTCTTGGTCTTCTTTCGCCACAAATTTGAAATTATTAGTAGCATTAAAAAACTTTTGACCAGCAGTATACGTAGCAATATTTTCTACATGAATTTTGGGATGATTCAACAGCCACTTTCCATTGGTAATCATCTATCCCCTACCTTTATTTCCTATAATATGAAGTTAAAGATATCATGTAATGAGCCTTTTGTGGTTAACACACTCTCTTGAGAGATTGTTATAATACATTTTTTGATCTATATTTATTTAAGCCTGTCAACAATACAATGACAAAGCTTGTACCATTTGTATTGGTGTAGTGTATTTGTTTTTTCATATTGCACGTGTCTTCCCATTGTAGTTTAATAGTTAAGTTTACATATTTACATTCATTAAGCAGAACAATAAGGTAATATTATTTACTAACTATATGAAGTATATAGCATGGTATGGTAGGTGTGGCACGCCTATAACAATATTTACATCAACAATATAGATACATAAAAATATATATCAAAAATTTACATACACACTTTTAACATTTCCACACAAAAATATATCACAGCATTGACTCATTTTATTTCTGTGTGTTCAAGATAACAATTCTTGTACACAGCTTAGAAATTGAAATTTTCTCAGTACAATAAAAGCAGTTAAGGACCAATGCATTTTTAATTGAGTTTTTAAATCTTTTATTCTCCAAATTCCAAATAACAGAAGCCAGTTTATTGAATCACTTCACTGATGTGATTTTGAAGCTAGACAGACTTTTGGTGTATCGATAACATGATGGGTTTTAATAACATCATTACAGTGTTAGTCATTCTGTTTATTTGTGTTTTGGTGAAAGCTGGACAGATAGTCCTCAAAATAAATATTTTCCACAGTAACTAAAAACTTATTTTTATTTCAGTCTCTGTGTCATGCCTACGGGGGACATAGCAGTCATGTTACAAGTGTCATCTTCCTGCACGATGATTCCAGACTCATCTCGAACGGGGGGAGAGACACCAGCATCATGCAATGGATGTTGGTATGAGTTATAATATGATTGTTAATATCTGTAAACTCAAAGAATCTGAAGATACTAGTTTTAACCTCATTTTCAGAAATTGGCTTCTTTTGTGATGTAATAGCGATTTGTTTAATATCAATGTGAATTTTGGAATGTCTCTTACAGATGTAGTACCTCAGCGATTCATATATAGCTTCACATATTCAAATTATGCATTGTCACTGAAGTGAGATTGTTACTTGACATGTATTTACCTTTTTTTTTAATGTTGTTCAAGAATATGATCAAGGTAAAAATAATATTTATTGTATTTTTTTGTGAGCATGATTTTTGCTCTTTTCTTCTCAACAAGTTCTTAAAACTTTATAAAAACCCATTCCCCTATAAGGCCTTGCAGATATATGTATGTTTGCATTTTACTTGTTAGAAATACCATAAAAAATTATGAAAAAAACAAAACAAAAAAGAATTTGCTTTGGTAGATGATCACTGGCTCAATATGAATCCTGAAAATGAAGTGAAGTGCAAAGAAGTGTATGTGAATAATAGTTTAAGGAGTCAATCATGAACATGACAAATAAAATAATGTACCATATGGATTGTTTGCTTGTAGTGAAAAATCCATAATTATACTCTGAAACTAGTCATACTAGATATCTACCGAACAAAAGAAGCATTTATCTGGAAATTTGGATAGAGCTTGATCTGTAGAAAGAGTATGAATAGCAGAGAAGAGTATTTTAAGACAAATGTAATTTATTCTTGTATACTGCATCCTTATAATGAATTGTCTGTTGAAAAAATGTAGAGATTAAAATTGCTTAATGCTCCAAGAAAATAAAAGGAAATTGTTGACTATGAATTAGTCAATTCATAGTCAAAAATGAAATCGTTAAGAAATGATGTGAAAAGGGGAAAAAAAAAGTTGAATATGGAGTTAATATTACTTGTGTTTAATCTCGTCATCTCAGTTTTTCTTACTTAAATAGAAATACAATTTCAAAGAAAATTTGCTAGTACATTATGAAATCTAGTTGTATAAGTATTTTATTTTTGTAAGTGTTTTCACAACTGTAAATGAATCTTTGTAATTCTGAATGAAAGATGTGTGTGTAAAGCAGTCAAATGAACACGTGTACTGTAATAGATGTAAACTTAAGTAAATTTGCTTCTGTAAATCAGAATGCACTTTTTACTACATGTAAAGTGATAGATGCTTGTACTAAGTGTATGCGGTGTCTACTTGTACCAATAGTTTTGCTTTCATTATGAAAGTTTGTAAAAATTAAATTTAACTATAATCTGTATTTTAATTTATACACTAAAAGAATCTCTTTATAATATATATATATATATTCTTTGGCATAACTTTATATGTAAACAAATTGCATGCCAATAAATTTATATTTTATTGAAAATAGGCCTGAAAATGTATGCCTTTGAGAGTCAAACTGAAAGTTTTGTAATCGTCTTAGTGTGAATACAGTGGAGCAGCTGAAGTAACACAATCACATTTCATGTATATTTAGAATTAATATATGGATAAACCTGGTTTTATATAAGATTAACTTGATTAGCATCTTAACTCTACTTCAGTTAATTATCATTTGAAAATCTTCAACTATTTCTTGGAATTATTTTGTATGTTTAATCATTAGCATTTCAAGAATAAAGTGAATGGCAAGGTTCTGTCATTAAATAAATTAGTAGTAATAAGATGATACAGTACTTTTCAGCTGCTACACTTTTCCTTTTGTAAGGTATTTTTCACAAAGCTAACTTATTAATTCTGTATACACATATTGCCTTCGCTTCCATCCATAGTATGTGATAATACATTTAATAACCTATAAATAATGGTGAATGAAAATGTACTTTTCTGTAAATATGTACTGAAGAGATCACTCTTATGCCATGCAGTGTAGTCCACAAAGGATTTTATCATGATTTTCTTGTGGCTTTTGTCAATTCATCATGTTAATATTGAATTGTGCAAAACTTTGAAAATAGAAAATCAGCTGTGAAACAAATTATCGAAGTTTTTAAAGGCTAGTTTCAATTTGCCAGTAGTTTGCTTATCTATTGTTGAAGCAGATGTCACTGCACAATGGTCTTATGTTTTTAAATTGTTCATTGCATTTTGTATGATCTTTCAAAAAATACTTTGCAACTAGGGTAATCTTTCAGAGCACAGAAACCGCCTGTCATTTTGTCACTCTTAATGAATGGTATAAAACATGTTTATGCAGACTTACTTGGTATTTTGTGCCAAGACAAAAATGTTTATGTTTAAGAAATGTACTGGTACTCAAATGATATCTTTTATTTATTTTCTTATTTTGAAGACCTACCTTTTCATCTTTTCACTTGAAGATGTTTTTCTCCTCCTTTATATTGAAAAGAAAAAAAATTCTTCTCTCTTTATGCAAGCCTTACGTTAATGAATAAATATGTTTGAAATTTCATACCGTAACTATTAAGTTAATTAAACTAATTTACTACAGGGAGATTCTTAAAAATTAGTTTCTTCCATTAAATTATGCTACAGACAAGTGCATTGCTGTAAGAAAGTTTAATTAATAATATGTTGTTTTATTCTTTGTATTTAAATATTTTATTTTCACATTCACATTTAAACATTATAGATAATTGTATTAAAACCTCTGGTAAAGAACTTTTCTAAAAGTATTCAATTTAAAATTTGAAATAACTCTCTTAAGTTGCTAAATAAGATATCACTATTTAAAATTGTACTGTGAACAGGAAATTTGGTTCTATAACATTTTGCTGCTTTTACTTTCTCTCTTTTAACAAAATTTGTACGATTGGAAATTTTGGGTTGATGAAAACTGATATATCGCATGTTTCTGTGATCAAAGGAAGAGATTGAATTTAATTTATTTCATTTTCTCTTCGCATTCATCAAGAGCGTGTTAAGAAGCTTCCAATTTTTATTTCAAAAATTTCAGTTATTTCAGTACATTATTTAAAAGTAAATACTATATGTATCTGCATGTATGCTCCACAAAAATCTTTGATTCATTGGAGTAATTGCTCCTAAATTTTGTATGAATATTTTTGAGTCTTTTGGGAGTTAGGAGTAGTCGAATATTTTCATTTAGATGACAGCGTAGACGTAGTTACACCTTATTGCATGCTCCTTATCTTATGCTCATTTAATTTTTCAAATTTATTAAAAAGAATATAAAACGATACTGGATTTATTTTTAGTGTGACAGATTAGAATTTTGAGATTGACGATATTCTAATTCAGTTAAATAGAAATAACTATAACTCAGCAGTTCAGACATTTATTTTCTCAAAAAATGCAGGCAAAAAAGGATTTTTAGATAGCAAGTAGTAAAAGCAGTTCTTTCAGGATGTGCATTGCGCACTAAACGTTCTGTCTCGTTTGTTGTTTTTTTGTTTTGTTTTTGTTTTAGATACTACTCAAATGTTCAGATAAATCTGTGAATGCAACAAAGAAAACAAAATCCTTTCATCTGATTGCATGAGCTGTTACTGACCTCGGTGTATCATTAAGTGATTTATACTGTATTCTTGAATTAAAATAAAATGAAAGTTAGGCAGTCTAAAACATAGTGTAAGACACATTTAAAAGAGATATTATTCTGCTTGTTGAATTGTGCTTCGTGATGCAACCTTTCAAAATAAAATTTTACTTTTACCAGTCATACCATAAATAACTAATATTTTCAATAAAGAGTACAAAAAGGCTTTTAGTGTTGCTAAAATAGGAGTGCATAAGGGAATGAAAAATATGACAAGCTGAACATTAGAGAAAATATATTCACTGAAAATAATGTCAAAAGGTGTCAAAGGTTATAATTGAGCATGGTATGGGTTTCCTCATGGCAGAAGAACGCTCGTTATCATATGAAAGAAATGGAAGCATCTTGATTGTTATATTTTTTTCTTCGCTTTCTGGCAGCTGCAGAACCCGAGTTCAACCCTATATCTAACATCATGCTTCCACATGCAGAAAAGCAAAATGCAACAATGCCTACATGTAATTCAGTATTGCAGATAAGTTTCCAACTCAATTGAGATTGGCACTGGAGAAAAGGTCAAAATAAGGCGAAATAAATACTTAAAATATGCATGGGAATAAAATAAGAAAAATGACTAAATGAAAATCTCCCAAAAGAATTTCAGAAGCACAGTAATGTGATTCCTATTGTTACGTATCCTCAAATCAACATTAATAAGCAATTTGGAAAATTCCTGAGCTCCAGAAATAACTAATTTTAATATTTCATTTAGACGGTGCAATTTGTCTCAAACGTATGTGTGATGTGCTGAAAGATCTGAACTGAATATTCTATCCACACTCATTCTGTTTTTGCTAGAGTACCTCAGTACTGTGGATGCAAATGGAGAATGATGATGGAAAATAATCAGTGAAGTAACAAAAGATGAACATGTATATAGAACAAATAATATTTTTTTAAATGTTAAAGTTAAGTCACTTACTAACAGCAAATATCATTTAAAATAATTTTTACATTTACCGTATAGAGAATACCACAAGTACATGAAATGATTATCACGTCGTGTCAAGGTGAATATATCAAAATTTAATAACTGAATTTCATGAAATTTTACTTTCAAATTTCTACTAGTCTTGAATGTTTGTATACCAAATGTTCACATGCTGTGCTGTTTCTGAGAAAACTATAGCTGTTATACAAAACTAGCTTATAGTTGATCACAGAAATGCTCAAGATTACTTAAAGATAATATTTCATTCAGTAGGCTGTGTGATATAATTTAAAAGAGTAGTTAAGAATTATACCTTATTTCTCAGAGCCAATTACCTCCATAAATAAATAGTGAAAATCAAAGTACTACGGGAGAACACTGGGGTAGCATAATGGTTGCAAAAGCGTAGTGCTTTAGCGAGTACAGTAAATGTGGACACGAAGAATTTAAGTCGTGTTTAGGCATGAGTATTTACCTTTGTTGAAGCATGGTCAGCTTCCCTTCCATTCATTTTTCTTTTTCACCTATCATGTCACCTTTCTATCTATTCTTCCTCGTTCATCTGAGTGGTGTAGGAGCAGGTATGTGTGGCAAACACACGTAGCACTTGAACTATTCCATTCCGTTATTCACATTGCATAAGGAAAACCCAGCTGCCATGCATTACCTTAGAAGCTTGGATCCTTTCCCTCCAGACAGGTACCCATTATTATTGACTAGCTTAGCTGAAATGGCCCCATAGGGTACCTCAGCAACTCCCTTCAATCTTGAAAAAAAAAAGACAGAAATGAGCAGGCGTATGGACTACCTTCAAAATCTAAACAAAGAGGTGGTGGGGGGGTTCCTAAATCAATTCCAAGTAAAATGTTAAGGAAGGGAGACATTGTCCTAGCAACCTACTTCCTACTGAGACTTGCAACCTGTTCTCAAGGACACGGCACTAGAGCTTGAATAGGCTGTGAAGTATCATTCAATTGTTTATTTATTTTTTCAGACAATCACACCATTTTACAATCAAATACAGTATAGGACTTAAAATTCTAAATACATAATAAAATAAATCATAATACTACAAAATATAAAGACAAAAATAAAATAAAGAACAATGGTGGATCAACAAAATTTATTTGAAATAAGTTCAAAAATGTATGCAAAAATATCTAATATAAAATAATTAAATTATTTCACAATTATAATTTTGATGGCAGGTTAACGGGGCTTGGTCAGAAGCCTTGTTAACCTGCCTTCAATATTTCATCAATAGGTCGTTAAGAATTCTCCAAATTATAATTTTTTTTAAAATTTGCTAACAATTTTTCAAAGTTTCTCAAGAAGACAAGACATCACATTTATCGCAGTAAAAGAGAAGGTAACAAAGTGGAAAGAAAAATTGTATGACTTGGGCATTAGAAATTTCATAGCAAGATATATTCATAGGTATTTTTGAGACATTATCTGAGATAAAAATAGTGATGTTCTATGGCAAGTGATTCCAAGTTTCTAACACCCTGTTGTTTATTTTCGTTGGTTCAGATTGGCTCTAAGTATCTGCAATTTTTCCCCACTGAATGGCTTCTCAGATGGACATTGTTTAAAAACTGAGCCTCCCTTGCAAGCTCACCGAGCTTCAGAATGATGTAATTATTTTTATGACTCTTGTAAGTTTCTATTGTATCTACTCTTTGCTGAGATGTAGGTAAAGATAAACTCTCTATTCTAATTTATGGCCAAAATCATATTTATCGTTTCTCCTAACATTGATATTCCTCCATAGGTTTCTTTGATTTCCGTAATACTTCTTGTGGAGTGTTGAAACAAATAAGGTGAAAAAATTGATTGCATCCTCCCCATACACCTTTTAAATTGCTGCCTTTTTGCTCTTAAATCAATTCTGTACTTCAGGAATAAACAGTTTATGTTCAATCTTTTACCAAAATTGAATGAATTTCTCCCTATTACATTATTCTTCCTAGAGATATTGCAAAATAAGTTCAAATGAGCTTAGTAACAAAGTTAGAAACAGTCAGAATATGTTCACTTTGCTTTAGCCAACAAACACATCTTTAAACTGTTCACTTGAAAAAGTAGATAAATGTGACACAGAGTATTTTAATACGCTTGTACCAGTTTTTATACAATAGAGCTCTAACTATATAACAACATATATTTTTAGCCCCATATTCATGGAGGCATTGTAAAATGGGTCCAAAAGTCATTAATAAAAAGGATAGAAGCAGTCAAAATATCATGTTCACTTGCATTCACACAAAGACATTTTAAATTGCTCTCCTGTAAGATTAGATATACATGACATAGTGCTCTTTATTTCTGATGTACAAACTCTTAAAGATGTGCACAAAATCCTGTGATGCAGGTTAGCAAAATGTTGTGGTATTGATATTAGAGAGACGTTACAAATCCACTAAAATATATAGGATAGTGGTGTCCTTATCTCTTTATGCAATACTACTTTAGATGTAGTTATATTGTACATGTTACATTCAGTTGCTCAAAAAATAATGAAAGAATATTTTTCAGATAAAAGTATGAGGCTGCTCAAACTATCTCATTTTCAACCACACACTGAGTTTCAAAAAAAGTTTTGAAACAATAAAATGAACAAAACTTTTTCAAATTAGGTTACTCTTTTAAGAGAAACTTCTATTTAAAAAATGTGAGAAGTGAACATATGTTTATAATAACCATAATGGCACTTAAAAATTCAACAAAGGACAAAACAGGTTTTTTTATGATTGTACATGAAACTCTCATATTAATCTTTGCTGTGATAAAACTACCAACAATTCATCATTCAAATAATCAAACCAAATATAATAAAAATAAATTCATTTCAAATAAATTAGAGAGAATAAAATTTATCAATACTTACATGAATTATGTACGAAATGATAAAGACCAGAAAATAGAAGTTCTGGCTACAAATCATTTCTTTATGTGAATAAAATTTAATTACTAACTTCTGCCACACAATAAACATGTAATTAATTGCTCAGTCCGTTGGGTTTTATTTTTTAGGAAAATATTTTATACTCCAAATTCTTGATTTTCTTAATCACATGATTTTGTGTACAGTTACACTTACGAAATGTTCCTTATAAAATTCTTCATACAACCTTAGTGATTTGTGAATACAGGCCTGGATCTGCCCTGAAAGCACATGGAAATTCCACAAAAGCTTTCTACTGTTATTTTAAATTATTTCTTGTATGATACATTCAAATCCTCAAACAACATATTATATAATAGATTAAAAACCCTATTAGTATTTTATTTTTATTAATCCATTTATGCCCACCATTCTATAAGAATATAACATTATATTATTTAATTGTACTGTTAATATTCTTCTAACATCACTGAAAGGTATGCATCACATGAATAAAATGTATAGGAAATTAGTTCAATTGGGTTGTTAATTAAATTTTGTTTAAAATTGACTACATAATTAAATTTATAAACAAATAAAATAACTTCAATAAAGCAAACATTTATTTATTTTTTTTCTTTTTTCCAAATATTTAAAATTGTATAATTCTTTCTACGCTTTAACAGAATAAAAAGTGAATAGCACCCTTAAACAAGAGTATTTTGTGGGTTCATTAATTTTTTTTCTTTTTTTTTTTTTTTCTTTGAAAGTTAATTATTTCATCATCAAATTTGTTGATTACATTGCACAAGGGTTTTTGTTTATGGATGTTTATACTTTCTTTTAAGTAACTTCTTCAGGGTCCACATTTGTGCGTATACACACACAGATTATATTAGATTTTATTTTGATTAATGTAGATTTTAACAGAGAAAGCAAACATTTGACTATTCTGACAATTTTCATACATGTGTTTATTGACTTCATGTAAAAGGATGAATCATTTACTTTCTGCTTTGAACTAGATCATACCATTAGTACCAAGATCAGAAATTTTTCTTTCAGTGAGCAAATAAAAGCGAAATTGTTTCCATTCATACATGTTTCATCACAGCTGATTTTTCTATTACAAAAAAATTGAATTATTTTAATGAATTATTGCTAATAATATATATTCTTCACTGCTTCATATAAAAAAATAACTTGTGTATCTTGAAAGTTTCTTGCCATATCTGTCCATACATATTCTAAATATTCGCTATAGAACATAACTTTCACTTATACTTGACAATCATGTTTCCTTGAAATCTTGAACTCACAAATTTGAAAGCAGAATATTATTTTAATGGTGTAGCTTAGCATCCAGCAATTCGGTCTCATGTCAGTTCCTTAGAATTGCTTTGCGCCAATGTAAAATAGAATATTCTGCTTTACTCGTGTTTCTTGCTCAAATTTACTATTAGAATTCAATTTTTATAGATAATGTAATTATTCCATTGTGTCATTGTAAATAAAGCCTTGTTTCAGCATTAATTAAGTTTCTGTACTAAAGGTCACATGAAACTGCAAAAAAAATAAACTAGTCCTTTGTTCTTACAGAATGCTAACTCCTTTGGCACAAAATGTAGGCCAGTCTCAGGGTCAAGATTTGAGAGTTATGGAACTGGGTCAAAGCCAATCTGACAGCTCAATGAAATACAAACCCACCAGTATGATTTTTTTCTCATTTTCACAAAATTAAGTAGTTTTCTATTAAATAAAGGTCCTGAATGCTAAATCCTACTTGCAATAATTTTTTTCTGATTTATTCAATGAACTTTAATTCCTGAGCATCAATGAACAAATACTAGGGGGAAAAGTTTGGGAACAGGATTTGCTGGGTTTAAATTAAAGTACAGGTCTTAAAGAAATGCATTAAGTAGTTTATTAACCAGTATTAAAAATTACATAGGGCAAACAAAGTAGTAAAAGAACATAGAAGGAACACATTTTATTTGAATTTATATGAAATCTCCTTCAAAGTAATGAGGCTGTTACAACAAACAACTACATTAAAAGACCTTTTTAAACATTTTTTCCAAGGCACAGAATATGATCCACAAAAAGTAATTGAGGTGTTACATAGAGTGCTGTCAAAGCAGTACTCCCACAACCAATTTTAAAATTATTCAAATTATAAGAGCCAAAACAGAATAAAATAGAACAATGAAGGTCTTGCACCATGATAATTTATGCTTCTTACAAAAGTGCAAAAATTTCTGTCAAATCAACAAAACCAACATTTAGGTTCCTAATCGGAAATTACATTTCTCTAAAATCATCAATATCACTCAGATACATTATTACCCCGCATTAAGTGCTCACATAGCTTTCTCTTTGGGAAGTGGGAATTAGTTGGAATACTTACAGATAAATCAGAGTACGAATATCAAAAAAAAGTGAAGCCATTGTCATGCTATTGCTAAAATTTGGCAATTTAATTATTTTGTTGGATTGAACTTCCGCCGTTTCCTATGTTCTGTGAGCATTCCACCATAAACCCACCTTGAGATTCCAGGACAGTGAATTTTGTTATTAAAAGGTCATCGAAAAGAATTATTTTAAAAGCCGTGCACTTTGAGTTGTTCGGGCTTGGCCAAACCAGACTTAGTCAGCCACTGGCAAATATTTTCTCGTTGGTCGCCTTGAAGCTGAAGGACTTCGCCGTACTCGGGATGTTCAATCACAGTGCCATTACAGGCAAACTCCTTTTTACATGCTCGTACAATTTTCTTCAGGTCGTACTCTGCTGATAGACCTTGTACGGTCGTTAGAGTCTTCCGACCGTTTCGTTGCTGAATTCTTATATGCACAAGACCATCTTGTACGTCATCGTCTGCACCCTTGATTGCATCAGCAAACGGGTCGAATGTGTTAAGATTCTGGATGGACATACGACACACAAAAGTTTCCACTGATGGAAAAACACCTACAAATAGCAAAAATTAAAAATTAGACAACGTTATATTTAGTCCACAATAACACAGCAAGCCTCAAAAACTTACCACACACAGAATCTGCAAGAACTTTCTACTAACACACACAAATGGCGTCTGTCTTTGGTTTTGGTCTGGCTTGGTCTATGACCTACTTCAGAAAGACCAAAGAATATACACGACAATGAATTGGTTGAAGAAAGATAAGTTAGCAAAGAGTGTACATACGTAACTGTTTTCATTTTATATCATTTTTTAAAAGTTAACATTGCAAAAAGTTCTGCATAGTAACTAAAGAATGTTCAATTTTTTTTATTTTATCTAGAATGACTATTGACGGATGATATTATTTTAAAGTCAATATATTCCTAGAAGATAACGAAAAGTCTCTGCTAGCGCAGTCTAGCAGCAGGAATGTAATGACAGTTCGAATCTGAAAAGTGCGCTCCTCGATTGTTCAATGCAGTAAAGATTTCTTTTGAAGATGAAAAAGAAACATAAAAAACATAAACTGTTTTATTAATAAATATGATTAATATGAGAATTGCTCTAACAGATTTTTATATCATGCAATGAAATTCTCATGTATTGACACAAAATGTTATTACTAGTCTGATAATGGTCCTTTTTTAACTAATGGGGAATTACAATGGATGACAAGACTAACATCTTTTTATAATAAGTAATAAGAATAAGCGTTATCAGTGTTACCAGGTTAGGGGTTTTCCCCTAAATTTAGTTGTTGTTTTTGTCTTTAGTGGGTGTTTTTATAGAGCAAATTTATTTATTTATTTGTTGCTTTTTTTCGGTTGAAGGAACGTTTTTACAAAGAGGGATCTTTATTTATTTTTCAGTCATTACAATGAGTGAGACAAAGATACCTCTTACGTTTCATAACTCGTCGAACAGTGTGTAACTTCGTAAAACAATATAATGCGCAAATATATATATATATATATATATATATATATATATATATATATATATATATATATATATATATATATATATATTCACATTATATTAATAGTTGTTATACATATTTTATTTATTACAAATATAGATATTTACTGAAAATATGAACATCATATACAAATAATAATAATAATAATAATAATAATAATAATAATAATAATAATAATAATAATAATAATAATAATAATAATACTTTTTCGTATTTCTTTAATTTCTGTATCTCCTCATATATTTTAAACATGAAATAATCATTTTTTGAATTTTTTTTCGTTTGGACGTTTTCACGGCTTTCTAGTGGGAAATTCATAAGACTACCTGGCAACACTGAGCATTACATAATAATTGCATTGGTATGCATTAATAATTTCATGATTATGCATGTAGTTCTTCTGTTTTCATGTTCATGAAAAATCAATGAGAGGAATGCCTAAGTTTTTAAATATTAAAACATGATATAAATCTTGAATTATAGATGTGATATAATTTCCAACCGCGATGGGGTAGTTGTAACCATGATGACTGTAATTAATTTTAAATAAAACTTATATCATGTAACACACTTTCAACTACAAATTTGTCCGAATTTAAATTGTACAAAATTAATTCAATTTCTTAAAATCTTTATAATCGGAAGACAACTGACCCCGCAAAGTAAACAGGAACACATCTGTTATCCGAATAATATTTCAGTATATAGGTTGCGGCTAAGAGGGGAGAGGGGGGTCCTTTATTCAATAAGAGGCTTCAAATTGTGATGACGTTACTGTAGAGGTGCCGATGCTTATTTTAAAAAAATGAAATCTTACAACGCGAAGCTGCTGAAAATTGAAAAGCGTCATTACTTGTTTGGTTTTGTGATTTCCTTTTACATTGCATTTACACTTCATCAATTTTTCTTTCAAAACACGTCTCACTATACTTTTCATTAGCTTTGCGCATGTAGTGCAAAAATGTTTCGTTATTCCTTACATGTCTCTTTTTTGATGCACGAACGACCACACGACCACGTGACTGCAGCCCAAGTAAGTGGCAAACATCTTCTAACCTCACCCAGCTGTCAAGTTGACAAATATAATTCGGATAATAATAGGTTCACACAAATATTGTGGATCACTTCTCGAAATTTTTATTGTAACAGAAAATTCTCAAATAAAAGAAATTAATTTCAGCAAATCACTGCTTTTATAATTAAAAAAAACCACTCTTGATAAATTGTTTTTTAGAGGAAATTGCAGTATTCATTCATGACTTTCGTCATTAAAATTTTATTTTTCAAATTTAAATTAGAGGAAGTTTCACTTTTAGTTTCAGGGATATCCCAATGATAAAACATTGTATACATAATAGAAAATTGTGAATAATCTCCCTTAATACAAAATTGTTGCTAAACGCAATATTACATAAATGTTCATTTTTTAAACTCATAATTATTTTATTAATTTCATACCTGTTTTTGTAGGTTGTAATCTCTTAATCTTGTAATCTTTCAATTCGTACTCAAGTTTCATTTTTTAAAATTTAATTCACTATAAAAACACTTAGAATTGTGAGTGACGTTAGGGAGAAAACCTACACTTACCATCTAAAAGCAAAGCGAGAGACCAACGAGGGACCAACTATTTACTTAATGAATCAACGCTTACTACAAAAACCCTATTGAGGAAAGGACTAGAATGTGCCGTAATGCTTTGTCTCAATTCCCAAAATTAATAACCAATACACAGGTTCAAAATATTAATAAAAAGATTTATAAAACAAAAATTTATAGTTATAAACAGCAATAAAAGTACGTCGGAAAGCTGTGGGCCGAGATGTTAGATGTCACAAAAATTCTACATTCATGTAAAAATCTCTGTTATTTGTTCTACTTCAAGGTCGGACCTAACAATATTGCATAGAGTTCACGTGTTCGATTCTTCAGACGGTCGAAGCCTTGGCCGGAAGACTACTTGCTCTGGGAGTCGATCCATGCTGATTCGGGTGGTGCCCAGTTCGAATCGGCTTGGCGATTTGGGCAGACGGCTTACGACGACCCAAAGACTTCATTCGTATGGTCTCTTTAATGCGGTCCAGCTCGTTCAAATAGCGCTTCTTTTTGTCATCCAAGGAGGTATCTTTGGAGTCCCGGAGAGCCGTTTCCAAAGCCCTCACTCTGTCCATTGCGGCACTCAATCTTCTCTCTAGTTTAGGCAACTCACACCTGAGATCTGCGTTGTCATGTACTAGTTGCCTGTTGACTCTCGTCAGTTGATCCAGGTTGCTTTCTAGAAATTTTATGGTTTGTTTTTGAGCCAAACATCCGCTGTAGTCTCCGCTTTCATCGACGTCTGCTGATTGTTCGATTCTGGACTGCAAGTCTTGTACGAATAACTTACGAAGGTTGTGTAATGTTTGCAGCTCTCTGGCCACAGTGTCTTCCAAACCTTTCAGATCCCTACGAGCCGATTCCCGCCTTTCACTGCTCATAACCAGTTCCTGAAGACTGATGCTCCTTTTACATTCCTCTTGTTTGAAGCGCTCGTAGTCTTGTTGTAGCTGCTGATTGGCGACACAGTATTTCTGATTCTTATTTCTGAGTTCGTTAATGGCAGCTTGTTTCTCCGTTATTTCCTCGCGTAAATTTGACACTTGCTTGAGATGGGCGTCGCGAATGAGTTTAATTTGTACTTCGAATTCCTCACGCAATGTGTTTGTTTCTGCGCCTCTGATTGGTTCTTGTATGCATGTTTTCTGGGTGCATTCTGTGGCTTTCTTTTTCTCGCATTCGTCTTTAAGCGTGTCAAAATCCTCCTCTAACGCCCGTTTTCTTTCCTCTGCTTCTCGCATCGATTCCTGAAGAATCTTCACTCGACCTTCGTGTTGGTTGATAATCATCCTGCACTCCGTCAGTTCTTTTTCGTATTCGTTTTGCTTTTTATTGCATTTCGCTTGTAAGCCTTCCAACGTGTTGCAGCGCTGTACGAGATTCTGAACTTCGGATTTCATCTTCGAAGTGTACAAACGAGCTACGGCGAAGTCATCTTCGATTTTTCTTTCGTTATCCGTCAGCACGTTCATGTTTTTCACCCCACCAATTGCGACGCCGATTTCTCGCAGATCTTTTAAGAGATCTGTTAGCATCACCGCAATCCTCTTCCGTTGGTGTGCTGACATGTCCTTCAACTGTTGTAGTTCTGCAAGTGTGACATTGAAGGCTAATTGTTTTTTCGTCAATTCCTCAGCCAAGTTTTCATACTCCTTGTTTTTGAGTTCGAATTCTTCAGATTTGAGGTCGTAGTTGACGGCGAGCTCTTCAAGAGCTATGAGAACTTCTTTCATCTCCTCTTTGGCACTGTCGTTTTCTCTCAGTACCCGGTTCATCTTCCTTTGCAGAAGATCGTATCTTCTCCGCGCAGAAGCTATGAGGTCTTCCTGTTCCAACATTTCATCTTTCAAAATATCCACAAGTTGACTCTGCTGGTTGATTTCCTCGTCCTTCTCGTCCAGCTGTTTGTACAAACTGTCTCTTTCCGCGTGCAAAAATTCCCTTTCTTTTCGGCTGAAAGACGCACGAGACTGTGCAATAGCTCTAGACACATCGACTATGTGAAGACTAACCTGATCCTCTGCGGGAACTGTGTCTCCAGACCGCCATCTTGTCAGCTCCAATTCCAACTTTCGTAATTTGGCCTTGAGACGAGATGCATTTTCCACTTCTTTGTGATATCGTGACTCCCATTCCTCGGCAGTTACTTCTTCGTTTACGCACACTACGTTCTTGACAGTTTTCGCCCTGATTCCAAACTCTAGCGTGGATTTTGTTTCACTCTGATTGAAAGATGCCGGAGAACAACAAATAATGACGGTGGTTCGTGAATTACCACCTAAAGATTCTTGAAGAACTCGAGTGAGTTTAGAATCTCTGTAAGGAATGTACGATCTTCCATCTGACAATGCTTTGATGACATTCCCCAAAGATGACAACGATTTATTGATGTATTTTGCTTCTTCCAACACTGTCCCTTCGGCTCCTGTTTTGCTTACTTTTTCACTTCCAGCTAAATCTACCAAATACAGCTTACCTACCAAAATCTTCTGGTTTTCTAAGTTCTCTTGTCTCACTGTTAACGAAAATACACAATGCGAACGTGAACTATGTTCGTTCATGTCTGTTACTGCAAAATGTCTATTAGTTTTTCCTTCTGCAATTATATTGAATACGTCGTCTCGATTGGACACAAATCTTTCTGTTAAGCCTTTCACGAAAGGTACACGGTTTCTGTCTTCGTGAATTGTTAAATTAATCTTCGTGATGTCCAATAAATCCCTTATCTTCTCCATATATATTTCAAAATATGATACTTTGATGTGAAACTCGAGATCTTCATCCATATAATAGATATGGTGGAAAATATCATCAACTATTCGTGGAATAATGCCACGACCGCCAGGGTCATGAAGATCCCCTTCCATTGTATGCGTTTTGCCGGATGAGGTTTGCCCGTAAGCAAACACCGTACCATTGAATCCTGAAAGCACATCTGTCACAATTGTCCTGGCAGCTTCATCGTAAACTGTTTCTTGATGGGTCTCTGGTTTAAACACCTTGTCAAAAGTAAACACTTTCTGACCCCAATACACAAAATTAACCGAATCTGCAAATTTACACATCATTGACGAACCGTATTCCCTTTCACGATCATTCAAAGGTCTAAATCGACACATCACTTTGATATTGTCTTCAGCTGCAAGTTCTCGATCACTTTCTTCCTCCGACATTTTGGTGGCTGTGGAAAACATTGCTTACAGCCAAAAGTAAATATGTTTACAAGTTACATTAATAAATTTGTCGATATTTCCATGAATGTAGTTGACAACTTAACCCACAATGGTTTTCATTTTTCACTGTGACTACAAAATTGTGACATGACTAAGAAAGGGGTGCCAACATATGGGTGTTGTGTTTTATTGTGGCACCACTTCATGTAAAACCAAACAAAAGCAAAATTATAGATGACCTGGTGATGATTTCAGTACGAATTAACATCGACAGAATAGAGAGTTTGCGAGTGGCAGCATTGCGGTACCATTTGTCCAAAAGCACACCAGCGTTTCGAATGTTTCTTCTATAGACCCATTTTATTGCATTGTTTTTAATGAAATAACGAATTAGAAAAAATGGATAACGTACTGAAAATAACGAAACACATAACCAAAATGAAAGAAATGTTTTTTCTGTCACGAATCAACATAGAAAAGTAAAACAATAGGTTCATTATTCTTGTACAGTATACAAAAAGAATTTAACGGGTACATTAGTCATTATACATTAGTAATGTATATCAGTGATTTCAAAATAACTGTTTTTTATAAGCGCACATGATAGAAAAAACACTTTCAATTGTTTTTACAATATTTGTTTGCCTCTGGAAGGGATAAAACGATTTTGACGGGGTTTTCACTGAAATATAAAGTATTTATTCCAGCATAATTTAAGATACTTTGAATATCATTATTTTCTTGTATATAAAGGAGAATGCTTATTTACACAAATATTTACAAATCTTTGTTACGATCTTAACAAAAATGTGTACACTTGATCATGAAAACAAGAGAAACGGTAAACACAAGATCTACACCAGATTTCGTAAAACATATCCCCCAAATCACTCCACCTTCTAAAGCGAAAGTTATGTGCACACTTTTCCAGGTTTTCACGAAATCCCTTATAATTTCCTTCTAAATGCATTTAGATTCATTCCAAATGGGCAATTAGGCTAATTCATTCCAAATGGATGATCAAAATTGAAAAAAATGAGTGAATGGATGATATTGAGCGGGGCATGAAGCGTGGCGGGGTGGGGAACAGGAGCGAGGCGGGGCGTGGAGACACAGAGTTTGAGTAAAACATAAATTTTTATTTTATTTTATTTTAGGTTGATCCCGAGTTTAGGGTGGCACGGTTCCTTTGGTTCCTTTTATGATTCATTATTTCTCGTGATTCCTATGTTTATAGTTGTACGGTTCACTTGAATCACTGGTTGAGTGATCGAGAATAATTTTGTTGACATTGATTAATTTTCTTACGCCAAAGCATAAATATATACAATATTACTACGGGTCAAGGCGGCGGAAAACCTCCAAGCTCTTGCGGGAGCACAGGAATGCGATGTGGGAACAACTCATTCAAAATTCCCAAATAAATAACGCAAAAGATCTGTGGAAATTGCAACGGGCCTTGCGAAGCCCACAGCCGGCCACCACAGCACTTAATCGACCCCACGGCCTACCTCCCACCTACGACCCCGCAGTTAAAGCTGAAGTTTTCGCAGATACTCTGCAAACTCGCTTTTCTCCGCCTTCTATCGGCCTCTCTCTTCCAGCCACCGCCGCGGAAATCTCTTTTACTCCTACGCCCCCACACGAAATTCCGTCTGACTGGCGCATTACAGAGGATGAGGTAAGCGACCAACTTAAAAACATTGACACGAAACGAGCGGGCGGGCCGGATAAACTCTCTGGCGAAATGCTAAGGAAATTACCTCCTAAGGCCGCCCGCCTCCTAGCTTCCATTTACACTGCCTGCATTTCTGTGCAATATTTCCCCGCAGCATGGAAATCTGCGACTGTGACGGTAATTCCGAAACCGAACAAAAACTCGCGTCTCCCGGAAAACTATCGACCGATCTCCCTCCTCCCGATTCTCGGCAAACTCTTCGAGAAACTAATCCTCAAGAGAATTCTGCCAGATTTCGAGCAGCGAGGAATTATTAGGGGGACGCAGTTCGGCTTTCGGAAGAATCGCTCCTCCGCTCTTCAAGCTCTCCGCTTTGCTCTCTTCGCTTCTTCTGCAATCGACCGCCACTGTACTCTTCCAGCTCTCTTCTTCGACTTCTCTTTCGCCTTCGATACCGTCCACCACCCACTCCTTCTTCACAAACTTCGCCCCTACGTCCCCACATTTCTACTAAATCTAATTACAAGCTACCTGTCATCCCGCTCTTTCTCTGTCATCTATAAATCCCACACCTCCTCTTCTCGCCCCATTCTCGCCGGCGTCCCACAAGGAGCCGTGCTCTCTCCCTTCCTCTTCTCTCTCTTTATAAATGACTCTCCTACTACTACAGGAGTGAGCGATTTTATCTACGCTGACGACGTAGCGTTCGCAGTCAAAGATAGTAGAATTAAATTCGCCATTGCAAAACTTCAGCGTGCCGCAAATGCACTAACGAATTGGAGTGCGGAAAACGGCCTCACGCTGAATGCGCAGAAATGCCAGGCCATTCTCTTCACCCACAAACTTTCTCACAACGCGCACACCGTCGCTCCCATCCGCCTACACACTCACTCTCTTCCGTGGCAAGACGAAATTAAATACCTAGGCGTCACATTTGACCGACGCCTAAACTGGAATGCACACCTACAAAAAACACAAAGAAACATGATACAACGCATACACTGCCTTCTTCCACTCTTCAAAACCAAATCCCTTCAGGATAAGGTAAAAATCCGCCTGTACCTTGCGTGCGTAAGGAGCGCGGGGCTCTACGCGTGCGAGGTGTGGGCGGCGGCCGCGGGAAGGCGCCGTGAGAAGCTCACGCGCGCCGAACACTCTTTTATTCGCGCCGCTTTCAAGCCCCCACCCGGAACAACTCTCGATACAGAGCTCACAAACAGAAACACCAACACAATTGCCTCTGCCATACACACACTTGCCACGGAGAGAATCAAAACCATTTTCACCAACATCCACCTCCACCCCCATTTTGAGCCCTACACACAATACTACAACAAAAAATCACGACACAAAACCAAAAAACTACCCACAGACATCATTTTCCAAAAACCACCATAGTTTATCTATCACCTGCATACAACACATTTACACTACACAAACAACACTTAAACACCAAACACACACACACATCAAACACGCATCGGCCTCCGCAGATCACCAAAGCTCTCTCCATTTCACTTCATTTCATTCATTCATTCGTCACTTCATTTCACTCACTTCATTTCACTTCATTTCAGTCATTAAACCCATCACCCAAACCATGTAAATATGTAAATATTCTCACAACACCTCACCTCACTCATTTAACTCAACACTCAAATGCCATCTTAAAAAACATGTATATATGTAAATATCCCCACATCACCTGTACATAAACTCTTAGATATAAAATCAAATCATATATTAGGTATACACTAGATTACATATTAATTATGTTCACATCAAATATTTTAAGATAGTTCATTAGATATGTTAATAGATAGATATATTAGATATGTTCACATCAAATATTTAAAGATAGTTCATTAGATATTAGGTTATATAATAGGTATTAGGTATTAGAATATATATCAATTATCCAAATTATATTATTGTTAGCAATTTATTAGGCATTAGGTTTTATTAGTTATATTCAGGTGTTCAACTATTAGTTATACTCAGGTGTTATATTCAAGTGTTCAAAGATAATCCATTAGGCATTAGGTTATATATTAGTTACCCAAATCACATATTGTTCACATTAGGCACTCAAAGGAAATTTATTAGGCATTAGGTTATATTAGTTATGTTCACACCAGGTATCTTGTATTGTATAAACTGTATATTATATAAATAAATAAATAATAAAATATATAAAAAAAAAAAATAAAAAAAAAACCGGGGAGCGACTAACGACGGGAAATGACATGATGAAGCAACATCACTTCTTTCTGGGAGCAGCTAAGAGAATAAGAGGAAAGGAAACGAAAGAAATAAGCAGAAACAACAAGCGCGCCGCCCAAATACGAGAAAATCGTAAGGCGGCCGCAAAAAATTTGATTAAACATTTGAAGAAAAACCACCGGCGGAAGAGCTCCCCACCAGGAGCAGGCCGCCATAATTTGGCCATAAACGACGTCGTCGTCGTCGGGTCAAGGCCATATAAAGCTATACATTTTGCAATTACGTGCATGTAATACCAGGTATACTCTTCTATAATATTCTTGAAGAGGTATTTCAATTCTTCTGTTAGGGATCCGAAAAATTGAGGAAACCTGAAAAATTGTCTTTTAAGGAGCAGTTTTTAAGACAGATAAAAGATGGGGGCAAAACCGGATAGATAGCCCAGACTGAAGGGAAAGGGAAACTAAGAAATACGATAAAGTCTGTGCCATTCTGTAGCCATGCTAGTTTTCCTTAGTATCACTGCCAATATTCATGTCGTATCACCAATACCATCATGTCGTATCATTGCAGCGATTGCAACACGGAGCATGAGTCATAAACGTTAAGAGGTTTCCTTCAGACAGGGGACAACTATCAAAGTGCTTAACTAAATTTATTATCACAAGTAATATCAAGAGAAGTGCTGTGATAGCCGGTAAATTCACGACTCGCGTAGCGAGTTGGAAGTGTAATGGATGACAGTTGAGATTGACAGTTTAATGCAGAAAAGGATTTCAACTACTTTTCGGTTTTATGGTATGGCCCTCGCGGTGACAAATTCGAGTCCTGACGGCGGACTTGGAATTCTAAACCACTCATGCCAGACGCGAGTGACTAATGACATTTTAATGATTTTCATCAGTCTAGAAATTACTAAGCAATGTGAACATTCACCCTTTGATTTCTTGGATATTCTAAAAATATGTTTCGTAATTAGTCACATGTTATATTTCATATTCTACATTTGACATTGTTTACCAATTGTTTCTTGAATAAAAATACAGAGTTATTCTGTTCATAAATATTAAGACATAATAGCATCTTAAATGGCATTCTAGTTATTGGATTGGATTTCTAAAAACCTTAAACTTTTCTCGTAACCACGTTAATTGCAAATGATCAGTTCTCCATTAGGAAACCAAGACGCGTCGAAAGACACATCGTATGTCTCGATTGGTGCACGGGAAGTGGGCTAGCCGTGAATGACGAAAAGACGCACAAACACGCATAACGTTCATCTGCACACTTGAGGAGTTACTCAAATACTGTACAGGGAGAAGTTATTCCAGGAGGCAGTGATAACTCTGAGCTGAATGAAAGTTTCATACATTCCGCTAGTAATTTCGAGAAATATTTCTCCCCTTCGTAATTCCTGTGATTATCCATTCGATTCATATGTCTTAATTCGTGAAATTGTCACACTAAAGATCATAGCATTTCTCGTGATATTACTTTTTTTAAATTTATTTCTTCTCGTTCGACATTTCTGTCTCTCGAGGAGTTTGAAAATAGTACATATTATAGCGTTTTGGATATCGCCATCCATAGCAAAGGAATATTTATTCCTACTCGTGAACGTGGTCTTAGTTTCGATGGTTTCTTCAGGCTTCAAGGTTTGGTCTGAGGTGTATCGTCGAAGTTAAGGTAGCGCTAGGAAAGGTGTAGAAAACAAGTTACGATGGTCTCAGTCTATCCTTAGGAAACCTTGATTTAATACGGGGCCATGAAGTATGACGGCCCAGATTAAATATTGTGGAACGGGGTAAAGAGTAAAGATTTTGATCGAAATATGAATATATTCTTGCATAGCATTGGTTACTTACGACATGGGCAGACATGAGTGAAATAGACCATTTATTACATTATAAATAGAATTAATTTCTTTTTTGTCAGATACCTGTTAGTAACAAATTAATTTCTGGGCACGTCGTGTTCTTTCTGCTAATCACTAAAATAATCACCGTAATCGAATCTGATTTATAAACAAAAGATACAGTCGACTCCGGTTATAGTGAACTCGGGTATAGTGAACCCTCGGTTACAGCGAACTTAAGTCACTAGTCTCGTTTCACTTACATTACAAATACGCTTTAGAACATTCGGTTATAGTGAACGTGAACCTCGGCTATAGTGAACGTAGGAAATAAGTCTTGGAAATTAATTGGATCTCGTATGTTATTAGGCGAGTAAAAGGGCCTTCAGAGAGTGGGATGGTATTCCAACAGTGCAAGAGGCATTGGAAGGTGTCAAGACTGCATTACGATACTTAGAGACAGAGGACAATGCGCAATCAAGTGTGGAGAGAGCACGAACTATGGAGAAGGATCTAGAGAAATAACTAATGAAAAATGTACGAAGCGAACAATTGAAAATAATTGAATTTTTTAAGGACAAATAATGACATTGAAATTTTGAAGTCCATTCTGTTAATGCATTTTGCTGTATCTCAGTATTAATAAAATTAATCTTCGTTGAAAAATTCTATTTAATTTTTATATCATCGGATATAGTGAACCAAGCATGTTAGTCCCCAGAAGTTCGCTATAACCGGCGTCGACTGCATTAACGCACACGACGAGAGACGGGTGCTAAGAAGAACCGAAAATGTTCAATTTTCGAAAATTCAGAGTTCAACGAAAATGAGACTTGCCCCAATCTTTTAAGCGTCCCTTGTTCTATCTGTGGCAACAAATTAGGAGGTTTTTTTAGAAAAAGTTTTTAGTAAATTGCATTAATTTCAAGCACAAATTATGCAAAAACTACTTGTTTTAAAAAAAATTGGACATGGTCTTTTTTAAAGAAATACTTTTCTAGAACAGATTTTGTGGGAAAAATCTCTATCTTCAATTTTATAATTTTAAAGTGTTTAAATTTTGCAATTTTCGAAAATACATAAAGTTTGCCAGAAATGTGACTTTTTTCTCGTTCTTTGATATACTCGAGAAGAAAATTGAATGAAAAAAATTGGAGCAATTTTTTAGAAAGAAAATGTTGAAAAAACCTAAAAGTTGCCTATATTTCACGAAAAATTTCGCGAAAAAACTCATTTTTTCAAAAAATTGTACGTGTCCTTTCTTCAAGTTTTGACTTTAAGAGCCAGATTTTATGGAGGAAAAATATCTCGAACTTCAGTATTTTAGTTGAAGAAATTCGCCAACGGACAGACAGACGTTCTACGCTCAATCGATTTTGCAGTTTCAAGGATCCACAAAACATGGATTCTGACTACACAAAGGGTTAGAGGAAGTAATTTGCTACAAATATGAACAATATTTATCAACTTTTCATTACCAGTTGCTGGCAATACGAGTCTTTCGGTCGAAACTTTCCCGTTTTCCGGCGCACGATTACAATACTTTTTCTCATCAAGTAAGGGTGAGAAAGTAAAAATTGAGACATGAGTTACTTTAACGAGAGATAAATGTAGTTTACATTAAATTTAACTCAAATGGGGGGGATATAAATGTCAATTTTATTGTCTGACAAAAAAGAAAAAAAATCAAACGACACTTACTAGAAACACCAAGTGACGTTCGAGTGAATGCACACCTTGTTTGCTAGTCTAAATTAAGTGATTAAGGCTTAAATTCTAAAAACTCGAATAACAAAACCCGGAACTACCCGAAGAGCTCTATGCTCTATGAATGCTAAGCAGAACACCAAATGAAGTGCGAGCGACTGCACACCTTGTCTGCTCGTCTAAATTAAGCGATTACCGATGTAAAGCCGCGAGAACACCATGTTCTGGCGGACTGACTGCTTGGCAGGCGTAGCGTGCAGTGTGGGTCAGCAGGTTGTCTAAATGGGACATCGCGGACCGGGGAAACCTCTCTCTCTGTGAGAGCCGTTGTGGCTTTTTTCTCGCCGCTTCTCACCGCCTGCTCTCTGCGAAACGCACGCGGATTAAACATTGAACGCGTGCGGATACGTTACAATTAGAAATATCTTCAATTACCATGACATGGCGATCGTTTTCATCAGGTGTCAGTACGAACAATTCATTACAAAAAAAATCCACTTGTAATACTTGTGGACGTGATTTTACAATGCATTGCCAGATGACATTAAATATTTAAAAGCGATTCACGTATTCAAATGTCGAGTATTTTTTTCTGTTTTATTTATTTATTTATTTAACGTCAAAAAACAGTTAAATCTGTGTATGACGTGCTATGTGGAAAAGTGAATTCTGTGCACATTTTCAAATTCTGTTGCATAACCCCTTTTATAAAATTAGAGACTGTACTGAGTATCAAAAATGAAAATAAATTTTATTGTAATACTGATATTAATATTTTAGTTTCCTACTGAATTATATTATTGTACGAGACTGGATGTCTATAATAAGAAATTATAATGAACTTTGGGGTCAATGACTCCAACTCAATCGGATTTTTCGTCCAGTTTCCGTTGATGGTTTGAGCAAATGCTGAGAACGTCTCTTGTTTGCTTGTGGGCACAAATATAGCTTCACTCACTGAGCTTGTTTTCTTGAACTTTCTAATTGGTAGACACAAGAGGAGTGGAAGATTTACTTATCTCGTCAGCGATTTTACAAATTCAAATAGCTCGTAGCTCGTGCGCGGATGCAAATTGTTTCTATTACACAAAAGTGTAAATTTATTGTTAGCAAAGTTACCAACCACGTTTGTTGGTACTTTGATTTATAATTCAACTATGTATACTGTAAAAGAAAGGGAAGCGATTTTGGAACTGAAGAAAATGTACTCAGATCGTACTTCTCCCTTATACGTCACACACTGTCTTTTTGGAATTTTTTTTCGAAAAATAAGTAAAGAAATTAATAAAGCATGAGTGCTCTCGAAAATTAGTTAGGTTGTTTTTCCTTATATCACACTGTACTGATACGTATATTCTCTACACATAACAAAGACACTCTAAAACTAAAGAACGTATTAGATCTCTGAATTTAGAGATAAAGAGTGGACCCAAAAGGGGATAATGACAACATCAGTCTCCAAACTTTTTATATACATATTTCTATGCATATCTGTTTATTTTTTTAAAGTTCACTACAAAATTCAAATACAGCGACTATCAAAAACCCTCGCACGCACGCACGCACGCACGCACACACACACACACACATTCACATGAGGAACATACCCGAAAACGTCAATCAATTAATAAGCCTCTATTTTCAACGGACCGGGAGAGGTGGCTCAGTGCATCAACTGATGGCACTGCAGTGCCTCTGACCGGGAGGTTCCTGTCACGACGGAGGCAGGATATTCAACACTAGCTTTTCAGCTAGGTCGAATCCAGTCGCTGTCTGGAGGAGAGTTCTTGCGGCCGGCTGCTCTGATCGGTAGTTTTCTGTGGTTTCTTCGATCAACAACAGGCGAATGCCGGAGCAGTACCCTAACAAACGGGCCACGGACCACGCGTTGTCATTCCTTCCCCTTCTTTTCTCTAACTGCTATGGTCATTAGTCTAGTAAGGTCATAATCTAGTGAATGCTTTAGCCTGGACTATGGCGGTGTTCCTCCCGTCTCTGAAAAGTAAGATACGGCGCCGAATTACTCCTTTGCAGATTTCCCCTTACAGGTATTTCTTCCCAGTAGGGCACCGCTCCAGTCGGGACGAGATCTATACTTGTATTTTTCTAACGTGGCAACGTGTGTGTGTGTGTGTGTGTGTGTGTGTGTGTGTGTGTGTGTGTGTGTGTGGCTGAGGGTAGTATCTCCAAGATGGAATTCAGCACGACTTTTTGCGTCTTTCTTGGTCCTGCCGCAAGATGTCGCATGATCGCGACCACATCAAGCAGTGCTGCAGATCAAGTGACTCTAGCGGCAGGACTGAGAATGACTCACAAAGTTGTGCCGCATTCAATCTTGGAGATACTACCCTCAGCCGCCACGTTAGAAAAAAACAAGTAGAAGCTCTCAACTGGTCTCCCGGAATATGTGGTAGTGTAGTGCATGTGTGTGTGTGTGTGTGTGTGTGTGTGTGTGTGTGTAAGGGGTGAGGATAGGACAAGGAAGCGGTAGGAAAGATCGCGCGCGGTCCGTGGCCCGTTTGTGAGGGTACTGCTCCGGAATTTATCGGAGAAAACATGGAAAACTACCGATAGGAGCAGCCGGACGCTAGAATTCTCCTCCAGACAGCGGCTGAATTCGACTTTGCTTTACAGCTGGTATCGAAGATGCGTCAATGTCGAGACTCGAACCCTAGAAGCTGCCGTCCAGCGTCGCTTAAAATTCAGCCGTTTTGCTAGCTATGAGCTCGATCAGACAATGATTGTGATGACTGGCTAATAAATACCCGTACATCTAGTAACGATCAATTACACTTCATTAATAGAATTTATAATGATTATAATTATTATAAGAATTTATAATAATTATTAATAAAACTAATAGAATGTACGCTTATTTGCCGTCGTGTTCATTTCATCGTTTTGCCGTGTGAGTTTCAATCGATCTATCAGAATCGATCAACATTTAGTCCATGGTTTTCTTCGGGGGTTCTCTTGCGCATGGTATCCGACTTCAGCCTATGAGCTTTAGACACCAGTTAGGGTCATAATATTAGCGAGAATTTTAAATGCAGCCAGATACCAAAATTATCACATCGTTACAAGACATTGAAACAGATTTATGAAGCATTTCTTTTCAATATTGCATCTTGTACAGCTTCAGGTTGGTTTCGGTTGGTTACCGTTGAAAACGTTGTACCACTTTCAAAATGCTTCTCAAGACTTCTCGCTCTCCATGCAACATGACGGCCAGCGTCTGGTCTGGCTTTTCAAATGAAGTGCCCGTGCTATTGTCACGTGGTTCGTGACGCAAACTGGTGATGCGCAGAACCAGCTAAAATCGGTGTACGGGAGAAACCCGCCCATGTATTTCCACCATGATTTAGTTCATGGCTTTCTTTCTCCCATGATTTCGTCATCTTGCGCGATCAAGCATGTGAGTGTTAGATAACAGTTTGCGATTGCGAGATTAATTATTAAGTTCGAAGGCTGTGTGTTTTTAAATGGAAAAATTAATGAATGTGCATAAACGATTTCAGTGATAATTTGACATTCGGAAAATGAAGGGTGGGTGTTATTAAACATTCATTTATCTTTGCCTCTAAAATGAAATGGTTTAAAACATTCTACTTTATCTCCGAATTCAGATTCTGGTGGTAGAATTTTAGTACACTTTCCTTGCTTTTTATAATTCAGAATTGCACTTATCAGAATGTTCACGAACGATATGACGACCACTAGTCGCTAATCTGGAAAAGATAAACAACCTGATACGTATTTTCTATCGAATTCTGAACCAGTTTATTTTAACATTTCAAGTATTATCGTACGGTAGGATTTCAACAACCTCCATAGAGTATTCTTTGTTCCATACTTTAGACCTTCATAATCCTTGTATCCATTACTGTAATGGATGCATATATTATCGGGCTCAAGTAATACAAACCAGCACTTAATTCTTCCTAGGAGGTCAAAAAAAGATCAGTTATATGAGAAAATTGTTGAGCAAAATAGTAATCAGAATCCGTTAACATAGTTTCCCTCTATTAATTTATCGTGAATATATAAAAAAATATGCTTATAATCGTTATTTGCCATCAACTCTTTCATTTTCATCTCATTCTTCATTTTCATCTTCTTACTTCACGCGTAACAGCATTGATGATCTTTTTGGAATTCATAAAGCAAAATAGAATTTTTTTTTCATTTCTTTTACAGAGTATGACCCTTCGTGTATGATCCCATTTGAGGATAGAGCTATCAGTACATGATATACCCTTCACGGTTCCTTCTTATTCTTTCTTCCCTTCTGGCGATTGCACACATGCGAAGAACGAAATCTATAATCCCGTTTTTACTGATACCATTTCAAGATTCAAAATGGATTCCACAATAACATTTCGCGAAACAGCGTCGCGCGTAAAATAAGTTGGTAGTCGTCATATCGGATGATCATGTGCAATCAAGATTACAAAGAAAAGGTAGATAACTTCCACGTGAGTGCGTGTATATTTTAGAGTTCGAATCATTTTAATGTGTAAAATGTGAATCGTTTTAATTATTATTTTTTTACAATAATTACTTTTAAATGGTGATTTTTCAATGTTTCCGTGTTTTACTTCCACTTTAACCAGAATAAACGCCTTTTTTGCATGCCTCTTTTAGTAAAAAGAAACACCTTCTCGCCTGTCTCTTTTAGGTAAAATAACTGCCTGAACTTCCAGGCTCCAACTAATGAAAGACGATGAAACTGCTTAGTTCACTTATACATTATAAAAAAAGTCGTTAATGTCAATAAAACGAAATAAACAATGGTTGTTCTGCTTCCGCGATGATTCACGTCCTCTACGTAAGCTCTCTTGAAAGATCAGAGACCGATAAGAGATAAAGAGATGACAGGAAAAAGTATTTTTGTATTCCAGCATTATATACAACCTTTTTCGACGAAGAAAACCGTTCGAATTATGGTATAATATTACATGAAACATTAGTCATCGCTTTTTATGCACGAAACATGAGTCATTGCTGAGTAATATTCGCATTCCTTCTTCACCTTCTAGCTTTGGAGCATAAAGGAAGTGGAATCATGTAAATAAATTCCAACGCTCCCAGTACAATATTGTAAAGAATTAAAATGTTAAAAACTGTTTTTTTCAATTTATGTACTCTTCTGAACTATCGTATACACTTATTGTTGTACTCTGTGTATGTTGCTCTGAATTCGGGAAATATTACAAACAATAATAAAAAAGAACACGTAATGTTTATGCTCATGAATATTTAATAAATCAATTATTAATTTTTTAATTTTTAATTTGTTGCGTCTTTTTCGCAACACGTCTTTTAGTCCTTCTTGGGCATGGAGAATATAATTTATGTAGTAATCCTCCGTTTAGTTTTTGTTATTTTGACTCGTCACGTCGAGGTTAGGCAGTGCCTTTTATCCCTTCGGCCAGGGGCTCAGCGCCTTTAGTTACCGGGGTTCCCAGACGGTCACCCGTCCAGGAATCCGTGGTGCATCGAGTTGCTTAATTTCCGTGAGTTCACGGAGTAAGTCGGCTAATGACCAAGTCGGCATTAAAGTTCGTAGCTGTTTTAAATGCTGGGAACTTAATATTTAAAGAAGTATATATTATAATAACCACCGCGAGGGTTATTTATTTCGTGTTTTTGAGCAGTGTACTTCACTTCTCCCCATGGCACGTCACACTTAGCTTTTAACTGTTTTTGACGTAAAATAAATAAATAAGTGTACGTGCTACTTTTTGGAAAACCATTTTGTCTGGTTTTGTTCTGCGGCATTTTTGCTCCTACTGCAGACAATTAGTAATAGTGGAATTAACTGAGTACTCAGAAAATGTGACTAACGAGATATGCACGCATTTGGACAGCCACGCCAATAGCTTAATGAATAATGATAGTCCGAAGAGTTCTACCGCCTCCCTCTTGGCTGCGCTACTGGTCGTGACAGCACTTGTTACGTGACAACATGGGCATACAGTACTACCGTGTCAATGAACCTGTACATACCAGAGAGTATATACCATAGACAAATAATACATATGAGTGCTCTGTGGTATATACTATGCCTGGAGAGTTGGTAACAATTGGTGCAGTTGGCACCTCTATATCGCAAAATGAGGTAATAAAATACAAATAAATAACTGGAAATTAAATAAGATTGTGCTGGAAAATTCCACGAGCATTATAAAAAATTGTGCAATAAACCTGCATAGAAATTAGATTGAGATGTGGACCTTGAATTAGGTCAGTTAAAGTAACTATAGTAATAATAAATACTGGATGGGGAATGAGCAGGCACAGGAGACCTAGTTGAAAAAAAACTGGCTCTTTGTATCAACAAATAAGGATATTATTTTTTATAATGACACATGGGTACAAAGTTTTTATACTAGTACTACAAAAGAGGGATCACTATGTGTTAATACTGCACTTTATGGTGAATTATAAGGCTCTGGTAGCTTCATTATTAAGGTACCTTCCTTTCTGATCCAATATTCTCTGTATAACTGCAAGAATAAGGTAAGAAGAAACTGTAAGAAATATTTTTGCTATACCGTAAACCGGGGCTACTTTGCTCCACTTTTTGGCCCTTTTTTAACAAAATCATAATTGTTACGACAGTTGTCAGAGAGAAATGATCGGGATCGTTTTCGATCAACTAAAAACTATCTAAAGAACACGTTTATGTACCTTAATGACCAGTTTACAATGTTTTCTAATCATTTTTTATTATCTGAAAAGCGGAGCAAAGTTACCCAGTGGTTGGGTAACTTTGCCCCACATGGAAAAATAGATGATTTCTCATAGTAAAAATGGACTGGGGTAAAGTAACACACTTGATTTGAGTAGTACAACTCTTTAGAAGTGTACTCTTTAAATAAATGCATTTTGGGAAGAAAAACAAAAATCATAGGTATCATCTGTAGAAATGTTTATATTAAACCTCATGTGAAGAATACAAAAACAGGTTATTAAATCATGAATTATATTTGTTAAGAACATCAAAGGTTAGTTAATGTCATTTATAAGTTCTGGGATGCTGAACATGCCCCTTCTGTTGACTTTTTTTGGCGGATTTATACTACCAACAATCTCTTCCCAAGAGTAATGGATTGAGTCCTTTTTTTTCTGGCCATTTCCAATTTCCTTTCGCAGTCTTAAACATAGCACTCACTACAGCACCTTCTTCATTCAGACTTTCAATGACGCCAGGATAGTATTCATCTTGATAAATCACGACAACGAAGGTGCCCACTTCCTTTTTTATTGATTGAATGGTTGGTTTATTTGGTTCCTTGTTTTCTTCTTCCATCATTTCAATTTGTTGTCTACTGAACGAATCCCAGTCTTCATCTGAACTTTCATTAAGATTTAATTCCATTTCACTTAAAATGTCATCATCCTCATCACTGTCCTCATAACATCTGCGGCTTTTCGTTTTGGGAGGCTTCTTAATCTTAGATTTGACACTTTCATTAGAGGTTTTACTTGTGCTAGGGAGAGAAATCAGAGTGTTATCTAGCATTTCTTCATTGGACAGGCTTTTACCTGCTGGAAGTTGTACTTTCTTCCTTCTTGTAGGGTTTGTGGGCTTATCGCCTATTAGAGATTTGGTTGTTTGCACAAGCTCTAAAAATGCTGAGCTCACAGCTGAGGGTTCAACTGCTTTTTGGCCTATTCTGTCTAGTAGAGGCTGTATGTCACATGGAAATATCCCAGTTTTTCTAAATCCGCTTTCAAGATTTTTTTTCATATTGGGCTCCAAGTCTTCCAGAAGTTTTTTAAGCAATGAGGGGAAGACGTGTTTGGGCAAGACCCCTGCTCTCATACCGCTTGGGGTATCTTTCCAGTTACGTAAGATGTGTCTCCAAGCAACCTTCATGGGTCTAAAAAAAGCAACGTCCAGTGGTTGCGTTAGATGGGTGCTGTTTGGAGGGAGACATACAAAACTGATATTGTTTTCTCTACACTTTTCAAAAATACTCATATTTAGATGACTGGATAGGTTATCCGCAATCACAACTGTTTTTCCTTCAGATTTCTTAAGTCGGGGCAGGCACAAGCTCTCAAACCATTCATTAAAAGCTGGACCATCAAACCACCCAGACTTTGTGCTAAAATAGCGAGTGTTCTTTGGGCCACCTCCAGTCCAAACGTCCCACATCTGGGTACCCTTGTAAACAACAAAGGGCGGCAATATTTCACCAGCCGCACTGCCACAAATCATTACAGAAGTGCTTGATTTGGAAAAATTACAAAGTTTTTCAGGATATTTTGTCCCACGGCGACAAATAACTTTCTTCTTTGAAGGATCATCTGCTAAATTGGTTTCGTCTAGATTCCAAATATTTTCAGGTGGGACGTCTTTGATAACTTCTTGCAAGTTTTTAATATAATCCTGCAGGATATCTTCGGTGACTGCAGCTCGGCTTCTTTTAATGTTGGATGCCATACGTTCTTTCAATCTTCCATGACGTTTCAAGAAATGTTTTAGCCACTCAAGACCAGGCTTGTTCCCTTGAAATTCTTTTACTACACGGCTAGTTCTCTCTAAGTAAATTTTAATGACATTTCTGAGATCTTCCGTAGTTATCGGAAACCCAAAATCACTCAATGTTTCTATGTACGAAACAAAAGATTCTTCCTCATCTCTGGAAAATATTGTAGGTTTCCCTACTTTATTAGTATGCTTCTCTTTAAGTTTATTTAAAATAGTTCGTCTTGGTATATTAAAGTGTTCTGCAGCTCGACGATGGCTGTATGAACCACTCCTTATTGCTTGTAAACATTCCTCTAATTGTTCTGGTGAATAATCGGCATAGCGTCGAGCACCAAGTTTTCGTTTGTAAGCTCGAACCATCTAAAAAAAAAAAAAAATAGTATGCGCCAAGTGTATATGTTATTAAAACTCTAACCTTCACATACACGCACAGTCCTGTGCTGTAAGAGACATACCTACATACAGTTATTTAGTAAAATCCTAAAACAAACAAGCTAATATTGCTGAAAATAAGCAAGATTTTAATGTGGGGTAACTTTGCCCCACTTTTGTTGCTGGGGCAAAGTTACCCCATTTTCACCAGAAACATAACCTATGAAACTAAAAAATGTATAAGTTGTGAAAAACACTTAATAGGTTGATCTTAGCAATGTAATTTTGTTAACAAATAGTTGTACTCCATAAATAAACACTTATGCTTACCTTTAGATGTCTGCAAACGGGTTGAAAATACCACTTTTTTTAAAGTAAAATATCAGCAAAATGTGACTCAACTTTACAAGCCAAACAAATCAACTGTCCAATATGGCGGATGTCTTGAAAATGCTGTGTCACCCTCCTAGTGGTGCTACCTATCGGATAAACTCAAAACAGTGCGTTTGCAGTTCATTGGTTTGCTGTCATGTTGCGTGGCAACTTTTTTCGTCTTTGGGGCAAAGTAACCACCTGTGGTGCAAAGTAGCCCCGGTTTACGGTAGTTAGAAATATTGAGTGAATACTCCCAATATCATTTTTTGTCTAACGTTTTATCTTTTAGATATTTTATATTAAAAAATAAGAAAATTATATTAATAGACAATACATATTACAAAATCAGGGCATGTCTGGATAAGCCAGGACATCTGGTAACCCTGAGCATGCATCTAGTTGTCAGTGATTAATATATTGTGTGGTAGAAATGACGTGATGTAGTATGTATGAGAAATAGTGGCATTTCCACCCGGACTGTAGTCATAATAACCCTGCTTCTACAGCCGGAACATTGGCCAGTAGGCAATATTTTAATTGGCCGTATCTCAAGATCCACGAACCAATTTAAATACAAGAGGTCAAAACACATAAAAATTGTTCAATGGGCAATATCCTAAGGACAAATGTTACCAAAGTGGTATTGAGAAACCACATGTATTTTGCAATTTAAACATGTATAATCTCAATTAATCTTCATGACATAATGTACATCTCTTAACGTCAGAGTCTTGGTTAAAGTTAATACATTCAATCCTGAGGAAAACGTCACGTGGTTAACTCCTGTGTCCTGGGAAAAATAGCTATTATTCAAAACGTAAAATAAAAACCATCGTACGCATCAGTTTGAAATTGATAAAATATTGTAATATTGTCTTTTCTCTTGAAATCTATATGTATTTTATAATCATTTGATTGTAAGATGGTAGTGAGAATGGAATTCAAAGAATCACATGTTGTCAATTTCATATTTTTGCAGAAAGTAACAATCTTACAAAATATGGATGGAAACGCAGTGAACTTCATATGACCATGATACTGGTGCACTATAATAATATTTGTTATAGTTCCATTTACTTTACTATTTATTTCTGTCTTTATTTTTTCGAAATTGTGGTAAAAAAAGATGAAAAATAGTCTAGTTCAGTCAAGTCTTTATTTAGACAACATTTTATTTCACTGGTTTTCTCAAACACTGATAATTCAGTTGTTTATTAATTTCACAGCATTCTAAAGGAAATGAAAAAACTTGAATTTGAGAACTCACCAATAGAATCATTCGCATCATTATTACTCTCAATTTAATTTTAAATGCTCAAACTAGACTACTAGAGGAATTAAATTGTCGTCCTCATCACAAGAATCGTTCCGATCCATTATTCAAGAACTCTTGAACTTCTAATATATGAGAGCCGCTGTGAATTTGACATTATGTCTTCTAAACATTTGTATATGTTGCTAACAGCACAAATACTATTTACAAAGAAAGATATTCTGAACATATTCAACAATGCTTGCAAGTACGAATATCTAATCACTTCCGGCAAATTTGCAAATACTTACAAAAAATTGAAGCACGCATTGAAGTTTGTCTTGCGACCATCTTAATGATATTAAAAAGCACTCTGGGTGCCTATGAACGTCCAAGAGATGTTTATATAACCCATTAAGGACCATAGATGAAGAACATATGACATACATCCATAGGACAGAGCAATAAAACGAAGATGACGAATCAATACATCCTTAGGATCAAAAGTGGTAATGCATGAAGGTTGAACAATCTTATTTGAAAACAATGACTTTTCATGTTTCCGTAATTGGATAGACACCTTTTTCAATTTCTCTTACTACTGACAAATTTCACCAGTATAATTACTTGCTGAAAATAAAATTTTATTTCACTAAAATTAATAATTTGTTTTCATAAAAATGTATATCAAAAACCAATAGGTTTTTTATAATACTTTACTAAACTCTTCACTTACAAATCTTATAACATTTTTTCATTAATGAAAAATCACAATCTCTTTGGAGAGCAACATGAAAGGAACATAGAAAATAAATATTGCACAAAATAAACAAACAAAAAAAATACTTCATGTAGTAATCATACTGCCTTCTCTGGCTGCTTCAAAATGCACAACAATAAGGTTTTGTCTTTACCGATACTGAAAATAACCCAGAAAATTGGACTTTAAGAAAGCCTTTAAATTTTTGAAAAATCATGATGGCATTATGTAAGTAGCTTCAAATCATAAAAACATGTCATTTTTTATTCACACTGAAATGTGACATAACCGTATGGTTTGTACTCAGAAGTTATGAGAATACTTCAAAAAATCTCAAAGCCATGATAACCAATAAATTTGATCTTCCCGCACATTCTATAATTGCTATAAACACAAACAATCCATTTCTAACACACACAAAAAAAAATTAATAATAAAAAAAAAAAAGTTCTGACTCTCAAGTTGCTTTACAGATATAGGTACATACATGATAAACCTAATATTTCCGTAGCCTTCAAATAAGACAGAAAAATGTTTTTCAGTTTTTTTTTTGTTGTTTTTTCTCTTCCAATTTGTACACCAAATACTTTTCTTAAGACTCTTATCCTCTTAATGGCCAATTCTTACAGAAGGCAGTACTAAATCTATTGTTAATCAGTAGCAATTAACGCTGTTTTCGTAATATGTTGAGATATTTTCCTCGTGTCATCTCTTTAGCTTCTTCCAAGCCAAGTTGATAAGCAAGGTCATGGAGTTTCTTGACTTCAGCAATCAGCCCTGCAGCAGTCAGGCTTCCAAACTCTAGGGGGAAAAAAAAGCCCTAAATAGAGAATGGTTCTTTCACGCACAATTTTCACGAGTCTCTGAAAAATCCAGAAGATTTGTAGTAATAAGACATAGGCATTGGAATGCAGCTGTGAATACTGGGAACTAGCGATATGACATAGATATTGATGTTTTCAAAACATCAATGTATTTTTAAAAATCGTCATCATCATCATGTATTTAACATCAACTTTTTGAAGCCAATGGTTTTTAAAATCAATGTTTTTACATGGTTGAAATTTTTTAAATGAAAAATGTCCATCATAACAAAATTCTTTAATAATGTTCAGATATCCATAAAATGAATATTCTTCAGATCAAGTGATTAAGGATGAAAAATAAATAAAATAGAGTTTTTGTCAATAAAGAAGTCTATATTAGTTTTCAATCATCGACTATACAAGTTTTGTTAATTGTCCTAATGATTTTTTTGTCAGTTAAATTTTAACAGAAAGTAATAAATGATACCATTTTCAAATTAAATCTCCTCCCCCACATGAGCTTCAGTGGTTACTAATCTAGTTTTAAAAACATTGATTTTAGTAACATCAATGGTTTTTGGACAATGTTTTATTAATACCAATGTTGCCTCCCTACTGGGAATCACTAAATAATGAAGATAATTAATCCCATGGTAGATATATAACCCCTTTAAAATAAAACCCATCAGTGTAAAAGGTAAATCAAATATATGTGAAGATTTTAAAATTATTTTTAGGGAATCAAAATTGTTATGCTATGCATTGGGCTGATCCCCAATTGTCTCAAAAGTTTCTTACACTACTGCAAGCATAAGCTTGTTAGAGATTCAGCTAGACTGTAGGGCCCCAAGAAACACTTTACACATTGAAAAACAAAACTGGAATTTCTAAAACTCTCTTTAACATGGAAAATGGATTTTTACTGTATTCTGTACCAATTCAAGAAATTGATCAATCTCTAATTAAGGTGTAACAAATAACTGCTGGTCACACCAGCACAATAAGACCTTTTGCTATATCTTGCAGTCACATTATATGTTTTGTAGAGATTTTACTCAGTAGGAAATTTCAAAAACAAAAATAAGGGAAGTGTTTTTTGGAACAAAACAATGTCTTATAGTACTGCAAAAAGTACCTAATGTTACCTGACAAATCATCGTCTTTTGAAATATATTAACAATATAGGTTATACAACAAACTTCCTTCAATTTGGGGGTGTCAAATCTGCAAAGTTGTAGATGAAAATCCACAACCTAGATATTAAACAACTGTTCTTTGACACATTGACATCTGATACCAGTTTATAAATAATGGACAGAAGATGCTAAGATTCAATATTAACTAAGAAAATAATTATCAGCATTTGATAATCTCACGATCAAGTAAAATACTTACGGTGCAATAAGTTGATGTCCTCACTATCTAGCTCCTTAGTCCATGGCTGATCATTTACACTTGGCAATGGAGAGTTCATAAGAAAGTCCGAAACACCAGGTACTGCAAAAATATCCGTATCAGCAAGCAAAGATATTAAGACAATGCAAATGTACATTCATAAATGAAGGAATACATCTCATATACAATTTAACAATAATATGTAATCGTATTGAAAAAAGGCAGACTGTAATACGATATGCTTTACTTTGTTCAGGCCAGAGCTCTGGTGAGGTCCTATCCAATTTCTCCATACTCAATAAACTTTCATCAAACATAGCAAGATCAGCTGAAAAGGTATCCTGGGAAGCTGTGCAAAATAATACAAATACATTTAGTTCGCAAGTCACAGTAAATGAAGTAACACAATGTTTATGTCACAGCTTGGAAAAGTACTTGTTTGAAGAGTCCCGGGCGATGTTCCAGTCAGATCCACTTCCATATTCATGGTACTCGTGTTCATGGTACTGGGCCCCTGCTCGTCACGAGTTTCCTCAAACTGTTGCTGCTGAAAATACGCCAGCTCGGAGAATATTGGGAACAAAACTCCACAAAATACAAACTTGCCGCAGGTTACGAACAACGTACAGCGCTTGTGCGTCAAGGCAAAACAAAACAGTGCGCCTCCCTCCCGCGTACAATATCGACATTATTCAGTCGATTCGAGATGGCGGTACGATTGAAAGACATATTTAGTTATCGGACGAATAAAAATGTTAAGAGAATGAACCCACTTCGGAATTTTTTCTCGCACACTACCGGCCAAAATCCATTATATATATTTTAATAGATTCTCGTAATTTACAATTTTGGCTTTTTCAGGGAGGTTAAAGACAGTTGCACAATTCCACCGCTCTGTTGCAGGGAGGCGTGCCAATCAGAAGTACTCGAGAACTGTGGATGCTGTCATCGACGAACCACCCGAAACAGCGTGCGGCAGACTGTCCGTGAAAACGTGTGGTCTCGTTTAAGTCAATATGGTATTAGATATAGATCTTTTTCGCCCAGAAAAGGGGGGCGATGTTGGGAAAATGCGTAAAAATCAATCAAATCGCTTCAAAGATGTGAAGTTGATTGATCAAATCGTGTCCAAAGACGGCGAATGGCGCAAACTCCGCTTTCAGATGGATAACCTCAACAAGCAGCGTAATTTATGTAATAAAGTGACAGGAGAAAAGTATAAAAAGCAAGGAAACAATAAGGCGAGTGAGAGTGCGTCGAACAAAGGTCGCGGGGAAGGTCCTCTTACCAAATTCGGTGATTTAAACACACTAGAGGGTTTGAATGCTTTGAACACACATTTGGAAAGTGCCAGTTACATCTTGGGGTACTCTCCTTCTCAAGCGGATGCTGACCTTTTCGAACTTCTGAAGTGCAAACCTCCAGAAAACTTTCCTCATGTTTTGCGTTGGTTTACTCATATTCAAAGTTTCGGCAGTGATATAAAATCGTTCCCCAAAACTTCAGGCGAAAGCTCAACCTCTCTTCCCAAAACACTCTTGGAGGGAATCGATGCTCTGACAGTAGATGATTTCAGAGCTCTTGATTTAGAACATCTTAAAAAACTGAGACAGATCTATGATAAAGAGATTGCAGCTAAATTAGAAGCAATGAAGGTGGTTGAGAATGAAAGATTTGAAGCATTGAGAGAAGTAGGAAACCTCTTGCACAAATCAGTGCCAATTAGTGATGATGAAGATAATAATGCAGTTGAAAGAACCTTTGGAGACTGTTCACAAAAGAAGCCTTATTCTCATGTGGATTTAATTACAATGATAGGAGGTATGGATGCAGATAGAGGCGTTAGTGTTGCAGGAGGAAGAGCTTATTTTTTGAAAGGTCCAGGTGTATTTCTGCAGCATGGACTAATACAGTTAGCTTTACGCACCCTTCTCCATAAGGGTTACAAACCTTTGTATACTCCTTTCTTCATGAGGAAAGAAGTGATGCAAGAAGTTGCGCAGTTATCTCAGTTCGATGAGGAGCTTTACAAAGTTGTCGGGAAGGGCTCTGAGAAAACAGACACCAAGGAGATTGATGAAAAGTATCTTATAGCCACATCAGAGCAGCCAATTGCTGCGTTTCACCGTGATGAGTGGCTGTCAGAGCAAGATCTACCCATCCGGTATGCCGGTCTCTCCACTTGTTTCAGACAAGAAGTTGGTGCCCACGGGCGTGACACCAGAGGTATATTCCGTGTTCACCAGTTTGAGAAGGTGGAACAATTTTGTATTACATCACCTCAGGATGATAAATCATGGGCAATGATGGATGAAATGATTCAAAATGCTGAAGAGTTTTGTCAGTCCCTGGAGATACCATATCGCATTGTTAATATAGTCTCAGGTGCCCTTAATCATGCTGCTGCAAAGAAATTGGATCTAGAAGCTTGGTTCCCTGGCTCTGGAGCATTTCGTGAACTTGTCTCGTGCAGCAATTGCTTGGACTATCAAGCTCGGCGATTGCGAGTACGATTTGGCAAGACTAAGAAAAAGGACTCTTCTACAATGTTTGTGCACATGCTGAATGCAACCATGTGTGCTACTACACGTGTCATATGTGCCTTGTTAGAAGTTCATCAAACAGAAACTGGAATCAAAGTGCCAAAAGCTTTGAGAGAATTCATGCCACTGAAATATCAAGAGGAAATTCCTTTTGTGTGTCCTGCGCCTATTGAAAACCAGAAAATAGAAACGAAGAACAAAAAATAAACTATATTGGCGATGTTCTCTGGTTTTCTTGTATTGTAAAAAATAGTCGTATAGTTTAGGAAGGCTTATTTTGATATTGGGTTATTTTGTGGTTTGTGTTACAGAATTTTGAAATTTTATTTCATGATTGTAGGTTTGATGTTTTGACCCTAAATTGAGAAAAGAAAATATTCACATCTCTTTGGGAACAAAAAAATGTGTCAACTATCTATCTTTGTTTTATCATTTAGCATATTTAAACAAAAAAATAATTGACCTTGAACATTTTTCGAAGAGTCAAGAGTCGTATCACATTGACATGTATTCACAACAATTTCATCATGGTTACAAGAATTTTTGTTTCAACCACTTTTGTTCATATTTACATTTTGTGATACGTAAGATCTTATTTCAGTTGTTCTTCAATATTCTTTGTGTGATTGCTGCTTGCTGAAATACCTGTATTTAAGTGTGTATGGAGTACACTAGTCAATCTACGGAAAATTCTTGTTTCCATATTTTTTTAAAGATATTGTGAAATAAGTTAATACGCAGAAAGCTGCTGTTGTTATGTGATTTTATTTATTCTGTTGTAGGCCACTCCTTATTTTTATTTATTGAAACTTTAATGTGTGAGGTAACTCGTTACTAAAGTTACAAAATGATTAGCTGGAAAAGTTGCGTGAATTAGACGGGAATTCTCATTAGGAGTTTGTTTATTAATGGGAGACTGAATTGAAAAATAAAAATGAAGCTACACAGCCTGATCATTGTAATGGCAATTAAATTGCTTCAATCTTTGGATGATCACTTCTTTGCCTCTTGTATTTTTTTGATATAATGACAGATGTTCTGATCAAAGATTTCTATGTGGGATATGTGTCTGAGGAAATATATTGATGTTATATTACTAAGTGTATTGAAGAGCAGAAGGTTTTTAGAATTCAAAACTTCTATAACTTTCAATGTCTCATTGCTATGAATTATGTATTACATGAATTGTAATAAAAACATTAATGTATACTTCCACATAGAAGTGCATTGTTAATTTCCTTGTCTTGTTCTTGTGAAATGAGGGATTATGTTAGACTGCTGGTACCCTTGCATGGAATAAAATTTTATTGCTTTATGTAGTCTAAACATCAGTGCAATTTAATGTAAAACCTGTTTTTTCACAAAAATTAAGGTGTTAATAATGTTCAAAGACTCAGGAAGAAATTAAATGCAGAAAAAATCTTTAGTACGAGAATGTGATTGAAAAAATCATATGTGATATTTGGAGTATTAGAACCTTAGGAAGCTGTATATGAACAATAGAACTAGGAAAAAAGAAATAGAGAAAAAAATGACTTATATATTGAGAATTCTCAAATTACATCAAGGCAACACAGAGTAAATTTATTTAGTTCTAGGAAATAATTCAATGAAAGGATTCTTGTTGAAATGTGCTCTCATTACATTATGATGATGGACCTGTTTTGTGTGTGGTAGCGAAGTGTCTCCAAAAAATTATTTTTGTTAAAATCGTTATTCCCCAGGGGTTTTCCCCATTTGTCTTGGTCCTAATAGAAGGTATATGTTGTTTCAGCTCTTGAGGATAAGAAAATTTTCCTGTAAACCCCCTACATTTTTTTGAAAGTAGGGAAAATGTTAAACGTTTTTGGAACTATTATGAGCTTACCCTTGTGTTGTAACTGTGTTCTTATGGGTGTGGTTACTTAGAAGATAAACACTATACATACCCACGTATGATTCCAGGAAAAAGAAGCATAAAATGATAAAAATTGGCACTAATTAACAAATTGGTGTTTTTGATGATACCACACAAAAGTTATGTATTTTAATAATACCATACAATACTAATGCATGTTCACAATAATGACTTAAACATTTCTATTTAAATAATCAAAAACAATAAAAGAAATAATGCAACATAATAAGTTAATTCTGCAATTTTATTTTACAGCTTGTCTTGAAAGAGTAGGATGTCAGAAGCTCTTTAAGTTAACACAAACCTTTGCTTCTAAAATACTTGTTTTAAAAAAACTGTAATATTTAAAAATATTTTTATCTTTAATGGGTAAAAAATGTTTTAAAACTTTTTTAATCATAGGCTTTTGAACACATTTACTGACACATTTTATATAACACAATTCTTAATATCTTATAAAATATTAAAAAGTGTAAATGTTTAGTTAGAAAATGAGTGACAATGCATTTAAAGAGTTGTAAAAGAAAATTGTCCACTTTCAAAAACTGCATGGAGCAATTTAAAATCAAGCAATAAAAAAAAAAAATTAAAAGGAAGACGCAGTCTCCATTCCTTAAAATGGTTGTCAATATATAGAGAAAAATCTACTCCTTCTTGGTGATTACTGGTAACTGTAACCTGATGAATTCAAGTTGGAAGTTTTTTGGCAAAAGCCAGAAGAATTTAACAAAGCCAGGTGGACACTGGCATGCACTATCCTACGACAGTTGTCAGGAGCTTAGAGCTTGTCTCTGTTAGGGTGGTGTCTCGCTGTTGGGGGATATCTGGTTGGGAAAACCCTGCACGCCAACATGTAGGGTGGCACTGAATTTCACTATCGGAGGGGAAGGTCACTGCCACCTCCTGCAATAAAAGAAATGCACTACACTCACGTAACCAATGACCTTAGCCATTGACGCGTCTGGAATCATCGATCAATCCAGTCAACATTTACAGTGTTTGACAGAGAAAGCAATTTATTATTTTCTAAAAAAGTGTCACATTCTGAAATGATGATTGTGACTTCCTTAATGAAAACTCACTTTCTACTTGTGTCTCTGTTTTCAATGTTAAAAGAAACTACTGCATCAACTGGTTGGTTGAAAGTCATGGTTAAATCTTTAATAGATGAGACAAAATGAAGCCTGGTTGAAAAACAATCTTCCTGCCTGGAAAGATGATGTTGGATTCAAAGAAATGAAAACTTTTCCCAAGAAATTACTAGTAAATAATATAAATGAGGAAAACTTCAGTCATTTGATAAACAAAAATTAAGAATAAATAAAAATGTACTTCAGTATTATGGGTAAAATAGGTAAAACTCCCTTGCATTCAGAAGTCAGTTTTGAATAAAATTTATAGTAATGAAAGTGATGACATGATAGAATTTGACAGCTACTGGAATTTTTCCAATTTTTTCGACAATCAATTACCATGTATATTTAACCTTTTTATCTTAGTTCTGTGTTACATTACATGTTGTTAAATAAGATTGGTCCGCAGGCCTGCTCCCTTCAGAAACACTCCTCTTGTTGGTATAGCTGCCTTCCACAGTCCTGCCCTTTGCCCAGTATGGCTACGCGCGATTTCACTACAGGAGTCTGTGGGATTATCTGTACCAAAGCAAACATGGTATCTTCCACAGTCTGGACCTGCTGGAATTCAGGAAACATTGGGAAACGTAGCTCTGGTTGACTTGGGCACAGTCTATGTGAACAGAGGCTGTGGGAAAAGGACTTGTGAGAGGCAGCCAATAGAATACTTGGGCACATGGCCCCTGCACCCCAGCAGGTGTGTGTGTGTGCACGCGTGCGTGCGTATGTGTGTATATTTATATTTTTATGAATAAATAACATAGTGGCTTAAGTTGTGTTGTAGCAGAAAGGAGCAGCAAGACAGGTCTCAGCTCATCTTCGGGTACCTGCCCCTCCATCCCCACTCCCTCGCTCACTCTTTTAAAAATCAGCCAAATAAAATCCAATACTTGCAAAATTTACTCGATAACTTTGAGGACTTTTCCTATAGCGATTGTTTTACCCTCATCGTGTAACATGAAGTGATCCGTTTGTGGAAACAGATTAAACTATTCCATGCAGATTACTCCTGCATGCTCTACCCTCTTTATGGCTACTTGATCTTGTTTCACAAAACGTTGTCGTGTCTTAGATTTTTCACCCGTTTTCTTATCTACCAAGCAGATAAGAGCCTTTACTGTAACCTCTTCTGCAGCACAATGAATATGCATTACACAGCATAGCCAATGCGGTAAACAATGCACTATTGCGTTCCCTTTTGATATTATAAATGAGATTGGAAGAGTTTAACTTACCATCAAATTATTTTTTATATCAATTTTTCATCATTTTATGCCAGTTTCTCTTCAAGTCTTAAGTGGCCAAAGGTTCAGTTAATGCTGTTTTGGGTTTATGTTCTAAGTAAACATGTCCTAGACTTATTTGTAAATATGTTTTTAAGACTTTTAAAAATCTAAAAGAATTTCAAAACATATATTTTTGTTTTAACCTTTATTTCAAATTCTAGGGCCTTATTGGCAAACTTTCCTCTTATCCTAGATGGCTGAAACTGTACACTCTGTAGTAGGACCAAAAGTAATGGACAAATCCCTGGGGAGTGATGTTTTTAACAAAAAAGTTTTTTATTGAATCACCCTAATGTGGTAGGCCTGGTAATTGCCCTTTCAGGTATATTCTTAATGTATCATTGCTTTAGTCTTTCTAGATATTCTCATCAGTAGGTTTTGTATTTTAACAAGAAATTTTAGAAAACATTAAATCATTTTTGTTCACGTACAGAAGTAGTAGTATTTTTTTTTACCCCTTTTTCTTTTTGTTTTCCTTGAATGCAGCCATGTAATTTTCATGAGAACTGCAAAATCTTATTTGCATTTCTTCCAACTTTTGTACTTCTTCCCCTTTTGACTTGTAGCATTGAGTTAATCACTTCACATATTCCTTTTTGTCCTGTACCGTGCGCTCCACTTCTAGTGTTGTAGTTCCTGTCTTATGATATATATCCAGTTCTCACTCCAACAACCTATTATACATATAAAATACAGCTTTTATTAACTTTGTAAACTAACAAAAGTCATTCAATATGTACATTGTTTATGTTATAAATATTAACTGTGTCTACAAATAAGTCTAAAAATACTAACATTTTTTGTTCAGAATAAACGAAAAAAATGTTTATAAGAAAATATCAAGTCAACTGGACTCTATATACCTAGCCAAGGAAAATTTGTGGGTGCACCTCTGAATGCCTTACTGGAGCATATTTATGAGTGCTTATCTGTTATGCCTTCCCGTGTTCCCCTAGATCTTCTTTCCTTGGGGTCTAGCCTCAGAGATCTTCAGCCTTTTATCTTTACTTTTGTATCCCATCAACGTAAGTGCATTGAGTTCTATTGTCTTTATTAGGGGCATAATTTTCAACTCATCTTGGATGGTGCTATTTCCTATTTTATCCTGCCTTTTTTTCTCCATGATTCTTGTAGAAATTTCATTTCATTCTACTACTTTGTACACTTTTCATTCCATATATAAACGTTGATGTGAATAATGAATTATATACTTGTAATTTTGTTTTAATGCGCACATTAGTACACAGTAAGAGTTTGCTTATTTGATAGAAAACAGTGTTTGCCTTCTTAACTCTATTATTAATTTATTATTTCTTTCCTCCTACTTACTTTCCTCAGCTATGATTGTTCCTAAGTACTCAACTTGAGAATTTTTCCTGAGGTGGTCTCTTCCCTTTCTTTGGGTATGTACGCGATCTTACTCTTACTTTTGTTTATTGTATATCTCTATCTTCCACTCTCAGAATATCTGCAGTTCTCCTAGACTTTTAGTCATGAGTTGGGAGAGGATTTTTATGCCCTAAAAAATCTTGAGATATGCTTTTAAAAATGTGCATTTATGACCTAAAAATTCTTAAATATGCCCATTGTTATGCAATTAAAATTAACAATATTTCATTTCCTCTATAAACGTTTCTTGGTAAAATTCAGGAGAAGCATGCTTGAAATTAAAACATAACATTTTTGTGCAAATGTAATATAATCTACCCTACTTTGCGAGAGAAATAATTGAAGTAAATTTCACAGTAAGTATATTGTATTTCTTCTGACTGATTAAAAAAAATATTTTATCAATAAATATCCTATATTCGCGTAAGTATTATATCTATAGAAAACAGAAAATCCCAAACTGTCGCAAGTTCTTTTGAATCAATGTACACTCACAAATAAATAGATTCTGTGAAAAGCTGAAATATTTTATAGATAAGTTTGTATTTTAACAAAATATGCGGCTGAATATGCACCCACAGGAAAAATTGGCCAAATAAACAAAAACATGATTCACTGTTTACCCTGTAGTCTTTTAACTATTTGTCTGAGTGGTTTCTTATTTTTGTGGTATTTTTCCCATATTATAGAAAATTCAATTTTTTAATAATTTATTTCCAAACCCTGAGTTTGATCCAATAGTGGTGACTTGAAAATAAAGTTTTGGTGACAGGCAGATACATGAATTGGCCAATTAGTATCCTACTCTTTGAAAGTGTTCATGACATTTTAAATCTAAAAAAGAAACAGTTCATGTAACTTCATTGCAATACCAATGTTAATTAATTGTTTTCAACTTATTCTTTAAAAATAAAAGAAGGAAATTATCTTTGTTTACACCTTCCCACAACAAAGCATGAGCTTTGGGTTCTAAAAGTTTGAAGTTGGTGGGAAGCCTCCAGTTCTTATTTTTCAAATTTTGTGCTTTTTAAAAAATTCTGTTACATTTTTTTATAACCATGTTCTCTAGGCTTTAAACATGGAGTAATTTTTCGTTGTTAGTCAGTTGTAGTCAGTCATTTCCTTTTATCCCTTTGGCCAGGGTCTTGGCATCGTTAAACCTCTGGGTCATCCAACCAGAAATCTGTAGTATCTCAAATTGCTTAATTTCCCAGACTTTGTAGACTTTGCAGAAGCAATTTGGCTACCGATGCCTGCTGCTTGAAGGGGAGAAAGGACACTACTGGTGTCTCTATGTGATTGTTAATGAGTGTATGAACCAGCACAAACCACCCTCCCAAGCTCTAATAGCCACCTTTGTTACAGGAATTCCAGTCATGCCATCATTATGTCTCGTCTACACATCTGCTAACTGTTCTTCTACCCACTGCCTTGTGGACCCTCCCAGTAGCAGAGCCTTACCTTGGACACTTGACTTCAAAATCATTGTTTCTGAGAAAAATAACAATATTAGTTTTGGCATTGGGTTGTGTATTCTTAATTCAGTTCCCTGAATTATGAATTTCCCAATTTTTTTTTTTTTAGTTATTTTGTTTGATTGTATATTATATGCTCCATGTAATAGTCTTATGCCAGTGATACTCCTATTGCATCTTTTTTTCTAACAATGAACATGAAGGGTGCTTCCTAGACAGAGAATATGTCTACCAAAGGCTGCAGCAAATTCTCGCGGAAATTGCTAAGTAGGAGACCAGCATCTGGCTCTAGTTGGCCAGATGATGATAACCAGTTTGCATCTGTAGACTCATGTTTTTACATTGATGATGTTTATATAAAATGCTATCTGTTTTAAATTTTTTATATGACCCAAGAGTTTTTGAAGGAGACCCTGGTCTTATGTTATATTAAATGCCAAGTTAATAAATTAATTGATAAAACAATATTATAGTGTCTGTATTTAGAAAAGATCAGAATACTTTATAATTTAATGAGATAAAAAACATTAACCTATTCCTTAAATGTCAAGAATATGTTAGAACGGACTCAGCTAGTTTGAACTACCTTTCTATGATATGCATTAAGTATGAGTTGCTGGAAGAAAATTCCACACCAATTATTTTATGATGATTTTTATTGAATTACCTTTGATTAGTTTGTTCACTGATTATTGTCAGTAGTAATATATATTATTTACTGTATTTTTTATTAATTTGATATAATATTCTATCTTTGAAGAGGTCAATTTGTAATTGACAAAACATAAGCAATGTGGAAATAAAAATATTCAATAGATTAAATATAATTGATTAATCAATCCACAAGGTCATTCTTTCATATCAATTATCTTGAATGAGATGTGGGCACAACTATTTAGCAGAGCTTTAGCCTCATAGACTCGGTTGAAAGTATTGTCCCAATAGAATGAGTATTCACTACATGTTATTTAACCATGATACACAAACAAACATTCTAAAATTATTTTGATTTTCCTTTGTTCTGGATTTCTAGTGCCCAATAAAAAATAATATTCGTTGTTGTTCATGTTCTTAATGCGGTGCTTTAAACTTTTCAGGTACAGTTGTGTTGTTGTTCTGTTCCTTAAAAAAGGAAACACTAGGAGATCTTGCCTGCCCTTCTTCATGAAATCCTTTCCCTTTAACCATAAACACAACTTTAAGAGGTGTTTCATCCTTACTTCCACATCTTAGATATTTATTTATTTACATAAAATCTAGTGAAATCCACCAGTAACAAGTAATGTACTTCAGCTTCCAGGTCAATGACACCCACTTTGATTGGGTTTTGTCCAGTTTTCCTGTCCATTGAACAAATTCTGAGATGACCCCTTGATTTGCTTCTGGACGTAAATGCAGCTTCACTATGTGCACGTTTTGTTGAGCTTTCCTTTTGCATGTAGTGACAGTAGAGCTTAGGGTGAGTTTCTAATTAGTTAGTAATACAGAAGAATCAAATCTACAGTTCGTTTACCATTGCAAATAAGTTTTCTATAACTCGGAAATGAAAATATTTGGTTTTTGAAATGTTAATCTCTCGCTTTTTTTAATTTATTATTATTATTATTATTATTATTATTATTATTATTATTATTATTATTATTATTATTATTATATATTATTATTACTATTATATTATTACTATTATTTTTTTTATCTTTTAACTATTAATAGTTAAATTGTTGGGACGGGATTCTGAAACTCAAGAAAGCGTGCGCGTATGATTTTCTCCCCCATACATCACATTATTTGTTCAGAATTTGTCTCTTGGTGATAGTCTCTTGGAGTATAGGCACAGCCCAAACTAGGAAGCAACTGACCCTTCTCCCTATCATTGACTTTCTATCTCTTTGATATAAAATATACCATAATGTTTACTTAACACATTTCACAAATATTAAATGTTGTAAAATTAATTCTAAAGCAATTTTGTTCTTGCTCAACCATGCCCTTCCTGTAATGTAGAGTAGTCATTCATCAGCTTGCTTGTGGTAAAAACCTGATTAAGATCAACAATGAAGGGAGAAAATTGTGTTTAATTCTTCATATATTAATAATTATTTCATGATAAGAAAATAGAAGCTTTTTTATCAATTTGATGTTTAATGATTATTTTAAACGTTTAATGCTACCAATTTGTAATTATTTATTCATTTTATAAATTTAATTCTTTAAATGTATTAATTATTATTTTCTACTTGTAATTATTATTATTATTTTCTTATTTCTCTTTTATTTGTTAGGGAAAGTTGGGACTGTGTGTTCTCACAATCATAAATTAATAGCCAGCGAAATAGAATAATAATGAATAGAATCCGGAAGTTTTTTTTTTTTACAATGGGAGTTTTTTTTTTTTTTCTCCCTTTCAAAATTCAAAATTTAAGTAGTATATGACTTAGAGTAGGGATCACAGAATTTTGAAAATGTGCACACAATTCACTTTTCTGTTGCCTTTCTGTTGTCTCTATTTAACGACTTTTAATAATAGAAATCACTTCAGTGTACTTCTGAAGTTGTGTTAGTAGATTTTCATGTTACCAATTATAGCTTCTGATACCTGTTTTTGTCAGTCTTATTTTTGCCTTTTTATGCTTTTTAAGGCATTATTTTGCTTAAATTCTCGCTACGGAGTAGAAAGAAAGTTCAGCAATGCTGCGTCAAAAAAACCCGGCGAATTTTCGACAGAAAAACTCTTTATTACAGAGCCCTGGTAACGAAAAAGTGGATAAATCCAGTTGCTAAATTTAGGGGGGGGGGAAATCCTCTCACACGTGGTGTAGTCAGAATCCATGTTTTGTGGGTCCTTGATACAGAAAAATCGAATTACGGCAAAATGTCTGTGAACAACGCTTGCGGCTAAACAGTCCAACCAATTTTCTCCAAAATTGATATTCGCCAGTCGATCTGGTCGTCGATTCGATCGATCTGATGTCGCTGCCCATTGAATTTGAAACATATTACAATTTTGCAAGAAGCCCCTGTGAAATTTTCCAAATAAAAAAAAAGGCTCGCTCGTTTTTGATTAAATTTTGTTGTTGGATAGAGTGAATGGCGTTTAAGAGAATGGTGCAAGTGTCATATTCGTTAAAAACCCTGATTTTTCGAAAATTGCAAAAGTTCCAAATTTTTTCAGTCTTCCTACAACTAAAATATTAAAGATAGAGATTTTTCTCTTAATAAAATTACATTTTGAAATAATATGTGCAATTTTCCGAAACTTGGCGCACTTTTGCTTGAAAATACAGGCGAGAAAGTATGTGTTGTTTTAGCACCACTAGTTTTCTCGCGACACCGACCTTTATCGAACTGGATATATAACTAAACTTGAACAAAATTAGGACACGGTCGTATTTTGCCTTTCTGAGGAAGCTGTGGCCAAGTTAAAAATCTAAATAGAAAAAAAGATTATACCAATCAAGATTTTTGATTTTTTTTTCAATGATGTCACTAAGCTTTATTTCCTCAAAGGAACCCCATCCTACTTACGAGTATAGACTTCAATCTCTTTTGCGAGCAGCGCTCTGTAAATGATATACCCTTCTCAGTGTTGGCGATTACACAAGTGCGAAGAACGAAAAATATAATTCCGTTTTCTCTTGCGCCATTTTAAGATTCAAAATGAAGTCCACAATTACATCTCAAGGAGACACCGTCGCGAATAAAACAGATTCATAACAATCCTACCGGATGACTACATGGAATCAAGCTTACAAAGAAAATATGTTTCCTTCCACTTTAAAAGATAAAATAAATTTTAGAGTTCGGATAAAAATGTAATTATTTTTAATTATTAATTTTTACAATAATTCACTTTAAATGTGATTTTTAAATGTTTACTTGTTTTTTTTTGCACCCCTAGATAGAATAAATGCTCTTTTCCTTGACTATTTTAGAAAAAATAAATGCCTTTTTCCTGCCTATTTTGAGTAAAATAAAAGCGTAAAACTTCCAGGCTCTATAAACTCCTACTAGGGTGAATAATATACTAGATGCCCCGGAATATATATTCCAAACTTCTAGGGCATGTAATGTGATAATAAATATTAATATTTTCGCAGATGAACATGTACATGTCGAGTAAGGACTTTACACGTGGGACACTTGCCCCTGATTGATAGGCAACCCATCATGCATTGGTGTACGGCAAAAAGGCGAAACCCCTTTGCATCAGAACATGTCCCGCCAAACACCAACAAAGGAGTCGTTACCTTCGAAGCAGGAGACAAGTGCCACATGCATTTTTGCGTATTAAAATCATCATATATCACATAAAATTGATTGATTGTTTTTTTCGTGTTCCCGGGCGCGTCAACTGCTTTGGTCATTCGTCCCGTTAGTGTAGTGCATGCTTTTTTTCTCGGGAGATGGCGGTGATCTTCCCCCGCTGGATGGCGAGATCCGGCGCCGACCTACCGTCGGTTAAGGGTTTCCCCCTAACCAAGACTCTCCCACCAGCGGGGCACCGCCCCAGCCGGGACAAGCTCTAAGCTCCCGACCGGTCTACCGGAATATGTGGGTGTGTAGTGCATGTTAGTGTAAATGTGTGTGTAAGGGGCGAGAATAGGACTAAGAAAACGAAGGAAAGATCGCGCGCGGTTCATGGCCCATTTGTTAGGGTACTGCTCCGGCATTCGCCTAGTGTTGATCGGAGAAACCACGGAAAACTACCGATCAGAGCAGCTGGCCGCTAGAATTCTCCTCCAGACAGCGACTGAATTCGATCTAGCTGAAAAGCTACTAACTTAAAATCAATTGACATCAGTTGATGCACTGAGCTACCGCTCCCGGTCACATAAAATGATTGACTAATGATTCCGGGTGCCTCAACTGGTAAGGCTATTAGTATCGTAAGTGTAGTGTATGCTTTTATCGCGTAAGATCTTCCCCCGCTGGATGGTGTGATCCAGCACCAACTTTCCGTCGGCTAACGGGGATTCCCCAACAAGGTATCTCCCACCAACGTGGCAGCGCCTCGGCCGGGACAATCTCTAAGCTCACGAATGGTTTCCCTCCATGTGTGATAGTGTGAGTGTAAGTGTGTAAAAGAAAGATGCGAGGATAGGACAAGGAAGAGGAAGGAAAGATCGTGGCCCGTTTGTTAGGGTACTGCTCCGGCATTCGCGTGTTGAACGGAGAACTACTGATTAGAGCACCCGGTCGCTAGAATTCTCCTCCAGTCAGTAACTGAATTCGACCTACCTATGTATCTAGTGTCGAAAATCCTGCCACTGTCAGAACTCGAACCCCAGCACCTCCGGTTCAGAGGCACTGCAGTGACATCAGTTGATGCCCTGAGCCACCTTTGCCGGTCATAAAAATATTGCATTGCATAAAAATATTACATGAATTTAAAATAACCATTCTGTTCATTTGTACGTGCTGTAATTATTATATTACTTTTCTGTAAAATTAATTTTGAGAAAATTCTTCATTCCCTAGTGCGATCAGTGGAAATGTTTTATGCTACAGTAACTTGTTTGCATTGTTGCTATGGAAACAAATGTTAAAGTCATTCGGTTTTAGAAAAAAACTAAAAAGCCTCGAATGCGTAAAAGGACAGTTTTAGTTTTAGTTTTATTTTTTTTATCAAATTACGTTACAAAGTCGTAACACGTTTACAATTAGTACGGTCAAGTGTTTCGACCTCGTGAGATAGGGACTTGGAGACTGGTGAACCAAAGTACGGGGACGTTAAGGCTGTGGGTATGGAATACATGTTAAGACACGATGTTTTCAGTTGTGTTTGAGACGTATGGGGCCATTCTGAGTCCCCTTGTATTTCATCCATCCCATAAACCTTCCTTTGTCTCTTGACCTGACAGGCAATTGTATGCAATATGTGTGTTTAATTCAGAAACTGGACCCTACTTCCAGAACGATGGTACAAGCACAGAGATAGAGCCAAGGAATACCATGGGGGAGGGGAATGTAAAGGTACAGGACTGAGTGAGATAGGCCAATGAGTTGTCCGTGTTGCTCTTCGCCACACGGTGGAGAAGAAGTTGATATCGAGAGAGGCCCTCGTATTTTATACCATTCTATAGCACTAATAGTTACTTTCTCAAATACGTACGTATGCATCATACCTAGTAGGCCTACAGAGAAAGTTATTAATTGCTGTGGAAAATTGATTTCGAGATGCTACGAAAAAACACGTATTGCGGTTCCCGATAGCGGAAAAGTGTGTATTTTTGAACATCCGTCCGTTCGTCTGTGAACAACACTAGCGCCTAAATTATTCGTATGATTTTTTCCAGAATAAATATTTTCCAGTCGATCGGGCCCGACTCGAAGCCCTGCGATTTTGAAAAGAATTATTGAAATTTTGAGAGTACATTAAAACATTAACCTTCTGGGATATTTCCGAAAAATTCTCAAAACGACTCACAATTTTTCTTTACATTTCTTGTAAGGACAGAGTGAAATACATTTATGAAAATGGGATAAGTCCGTTTTTCACTGTCAACTCTGAATTTTTTGAATTACAGGAGTTTGTAATTGTTTGTACTCCCACCTACAACTACACTATTGAAGATAGAGATTTATACTTCAAATAAAATTGCTTCACCATAAATAGTACTTTATTTAAAGCTATGTACATTTTTCGAAAATTTTAGTAGTTTCACGCAATTTTGAGTAAAATAGGGCAATTTAAAAAATAATATTTTCTCAAAAGCGGCTGTCATTTCGAAAAACCTATTTATAGTTATGGTTAATGTACTAAATACCCTGAATAACATGAAATAAAGGTCATTTAGATGTATCTTTTGTTTTAAAAAATTACACAAATGTCCTAGGGGTCCACCTTAGAGGAGGGCCCAGACGATAGTAGTAAAATATAACTAGCATACCCGTCCCCGTTCCATATTTCATTTCCATATTAAACCCATAATAAAAGGTTTACTTCAAGATCCTCTTATCCTCCGTCACTTGTTCTATACGTCTCCTAGTAACTGTACTAACCGAACATATTTTAACCTAACAGTCCTATACAGCTTCATCAATACAAACTATTCTTATTTAATTTTATTACCGAACAGAGAGGTACACCAGTGCAATTCAGTTGCATAGAATATCAAGTAATTAGTATAATTTCACATACAGTTGCAGAATCTGCTCGTCCTTGAACAGGCGGGGTAGTATTGAAAAGCGCCGAACCTGCAAAAAATGTAATAGAATGCCCAAGAAGATTTCATACTGAAGATTATGGTGTGAGAAACGTTTATTTGAGGCCTCTGGTCTTAAAATTCCAGCCTTTTCGGCACTAGAACGCTTCGTTTTGGAGTAATATAACTATACAGATTTCAAAAATGCTGCCAGAATGTTGTGGATTGCATTTGACATGAATGTTTACATTTTTTTTCAACAAATCTAACATATTTTTAAAGTTAAGGTTCAATTCGTCACGTCTATGTGAAATTCTTTCTCTAGAGATCTCATGTATAAAGATTGGCTGCGAGTGAGAGCCGCAAAACTCATCCATACTATTAAAATCATAAAGGAGAGGACAGGGGCTCCAATAAATGTTCAAACATTGTTTGAGGGTTCATAATTATGAAAGACAATGTTTAACTAGTTTTACAGCCATTTAAATATATTAATTTTACCCAGATTTTAAAATATTTAGATTACTAGAATATTAATTATAAATATGTGGAAATTCCAAAATATAATTATATAACAATAACATTTAGCCAGGCATTTATAGACCTGCGAGTGCGACGTGTGAAGGAAAATCGTATCCCTCACCAAAGCCCCCGCGTATCGACAGAAAACAAATTCGATCTCGAGTGCCGGGCTATCTTTCAGAACGTGCGAAAGCCGTTGTCCGCGCGTCTTTTTTGTTTTGTTCAGTTACTCAAAAGAAGGGATTTGACTGAAATCCTAGGGATAGTCGGCCCTGGCGGACACTAAGTCTGTGGATTCGAAATAAGTCATGAGTAGGGCCCGAATTTTAATGACTTAAAAATCAGCGAAATATGCATGCATTTATGACGTAAAACTTATATAAATATAACCTTAAAAAATATAATATGACGTTAAACAAGTTTATTTTTTTTAATTCCAGTTGATCTTTTAGGTGTAACAATTACAAAATTCACTCAAGAACAGATTGTGAGTACGGTACATATGGTTTGCAGTCTTTGGAACTAACTAGCATGTAAAAAAATTGCTTGTGTCTGTAAAACAAATCAAGTGCAGTACAATAAAACCCACCAAACAAAGTGTCTTGCTTTACTACTGCATCTTCTTATTTAATGTTTTCTAATTTCCTCTCGGTCTTCAGCTTCTAGAGAGTTGCATTGGAGCACAAGGTGTATTTTCAGGTTTTCCATCTTAAAAGACCTACGGTTGTCGCTGAGGATAGTTTTGTATCTGGGAAAGCTCGTATCAACATCATATGAAGTCACGGGAGCGTATTTGAAGGCGGCGATGTCACTGCAGGGCAGCATTGGTTCATTATCTTCAAATGTTACGGCATTTACAGAAATTATCTCGCTAATTTTGCACATTGTAGAATATCCAGGATTTCGCTGAAGAACACTCAGCAATTTGTTGTACACTATTTCAGCCACATGACCGAGAGCTCGACCCAACTCACTTCGTTCAAATTCACTTACATTTCAAGTAATTCTTTATGATATAATTTTTGAGTTTATTTGTGACAATATCTTCTGATACATTGTCATACGAGAAACATTTTCAAGTCTTTTATTTTTTTGTCCTTAAAAATATGACATATGTAGGCATTTTGGGCAAAATTTGGCCAAAATATGACCTTTTACTAAAAACGGTGTAAATATGACTTTATATGCACAATAAAAATACGTTTTTCTAATCGACAATACCTGGATTCGTGTATAACTTGTTTCAAAATTCTCCCGAAGGTTCAGAAAAAATATATGACTTGTCATTAAAATCCGGGCTGTAGTTATGACTAGCGTGCCCGTGCGAGAACTCTCGCATGTTAACCCCACCCTTTCTCCTATTTTTCCATTTCCATATTAATCCTGTAATATATCTGTTTCATCAAGACCCTCTTATCCTCCGTCACTTGTTCTATGTCTCCTTTGATACACCCTCCTCAATACAATACACCCTCCTCAATACTATTTTTATTTAACGTTATGACCGAGCAGGGAGATACACCCATGTAATTCAATCGCGTATAATATCAAGTAATTAGTTTAAAGTCACATACAGTTGTAGATTATACAGGCACTGAACAGGTGGGGTAGAATCTTTCTTTGAGGCTTTCAGCTTCAAAAGTTTAGTTTTTAAGACCCTAAAATGCTTAGTTTAGGAGTTATTTCACGATATATAGTAAAAATTAGGATCGAGTGTTGCGGGTTGCATTTAGCTTGAATATTTATATGCTTAAAAAATCCTTCATATTTTTAAAGTCAAAGGGTTTCACGTCTCCGTGAAATTCTATTTTTTTAGAGACCTCATTTATACAGATTGGTTGCATATGAGAGCCGCAAAAGGTATGTAGGCCAACACTACTGAAGTAATAGTATATGAGATGATTGCTTTCATTTGTGTTCGAGGCGTGGTGGGAATTCCGAAACCCTCGTCTATTGCATCTACAGAGGTGGCCAAATTGTTAGTCTAGAGTTTTTGAATGAAACAAAAATGTAATTATGACCATGGACTGTTTACACAATAAACTGTCTTTACACGTTTTCAATGATTTAAAAAAGTTACATTATTCATAATTAACATACTTGTGGGTCATGTCGAAAATCAATTTTTATCTCTTACAATTTCAGAATTATTTTGCTAGACGCGAATAAGTTGTTTTATCAACTAGTTTTTACGACGTTCTTTCATCCAGTTTCTTTCAACTATTGATGGAACAATTTCTAAGAGATTAATGCCAGGGTGACTGGAAGACCATTGGAGCACAGATTGATCAATGTCTTGAAGATAATTTCAAACATTCTTTCTTTTTGTGGCATGGAGTGTAGTCATGCATAAATATGAAAGGATATTTCCAAACTAATAATTTACGTGCGGGAAACATTGATTCTATAGGACCTCTATGTATTGTGTGTGCCTCATTAAACTTACAATAATATCTACATTTCCAGTACCCTTAACAGACATTACACTTCAAACCATTTCTTGTGGCAGGTACTTCTCAGGACACATTAAAGTCCGTTAAATAAGGGGGAAAATATTTAGTTTAATAATTTGGCCACCTCTGTATACCATAATCATTCCATAATGCTTTGGGCTTGACACGCAACTGTGCTTTCGTGTGTTTAATTGAGTAACTGTATCCTACTCCCAAAACTATGGAACAAACTCTGAGATGGGAGTCAATGATTGATTCATTGATTAGTGAATCTGGGCGCGCCAATTAGTTCCGTAAGCGTAGTGCAGGTTTATTATAAAATGAATCTTCATAACAGTGATCAGCACGTTTGAGGCCATGAGCCCCGTTGAGAAGGACGTTCGCCAATGAATTAAAAAGATTCATTTTATAAGGCGAAAGGTGTAAAAATGTCATCCTCCACGTTGCAAAATTTCAAGTATAAGCTCCCGACAGGTCTCTTCATAATGTGTGTTAGTGTATTGCATGTAACTGAAGTGTATGTGTATGTAAATGGTAAAAATAGAACAAGCAAGAAAATATAGCGCCGGATCCATGTCCCGATTGTCAAAGTAGTCTACTTCTCCGAGGTTCGCCTGGTCGGAGAAACCACAGAGAAGCAGGCCCCTAGAATTCTCCTCCAAACAGCTTCGACCTACCTTGCTACTAGTGTTGAAAATCCTGACACGGGGATCGGGACTCGAACCCTAGAACCTCCCGGTCAGAACCGAGTGGGGGCCAAGGAATACCACGGGCAAATACGTAAAGGACAGTCTTCACCACACTCCTGAGTATTGCTACAAACCGGTAGTCTTTTACATGACGAAGTGAATAGGAAACCAACTGGTACGAGAAAGTCTATGCCATTCTATAGGTCCACTAGTTTATGTGTAGTTTACAAGATTTTGAATAATGTTACCCCTAACACCTTGGAAGTGATAAGGGAATACCAGTTAAATAAAAGGAACCAACCGTCTTAAATTTTATATTCATGATGAATGATGATGTATACAATATATTTTATTTGTAGAGTGAAAATTGACTGAGAATTGTTATACCATCGTGAAATGCATCCAATTAAAAAAAAATTAAATTACATTTAAAAAAAACTGACATTTCAGTCAACATTCATCAATTATTAAAATCATGTATTAAATTAACAGACATGAGGCATACTTCTATTTTCTTTATTTAACTTTCACTGGTATGGTAAAATTTTGAAATACAAATATTTATTTCTAGTTACAAATTTCTTCAAATAATTAATGTCACTGTAAACTCTTTAGAAGTTCACCTTTTGTGATAAAATAATAGACTATTAAGATCTCTCAAAGTCATTTCTCATGGAGAAAGCTATTAGTATCTTTTCTTGACCAGGAACATTTGACATGAACTCTGTAGAAAAATGTTAAAGATTCATAAAGGATAAGCTGAAAAATAAAAAAAATTTAACCCAACAACAGTGAATTGAGGAGATTAATAATTTATGGTACACTTGCATTGCTTTGAAGCCTAGGTGTATTAAACTTCCAACATACCATAAGAATAATGAAAGCCTCGATAAATTATAAAAGTTACACAGGAAAATATAATTTTTCTGAAAACAATTCATTTGATGATGATAATTTCTTACTGTTCTTGTAAAACAGAATTGCATTGATGGTGTGTTATAAATGCCTTACTTCATTTTAACATGTTTTATGTAATTTATTGACTTTGAAAAATTTACTGTACAATAATTATTAATGAGTGAGAAATTCTTTAATTGGTAAGTAATTTGACATCGGTACACACAATTTTCCCATATTTTTGCTTGAGGCAACTCAAAGGTGTATTCAGAAAGTTCATAGAAACCAGAACACTGAGTCTAATAATTTGAACAGTTCTGTAAGTTCAACTTACAAAAGTTTGAAATTGTAATAATTTCAATGACAGTAAATTATTACATGGATTTTGAGTGTTGCCTATGTGCTTCCTTCAAAATATATATTTTAAAAATTCATATACCACTTCTACTGTAGGCTTATTTAAATTTATATAATTTTAAGACATGTAATGGTTTTCTGCAAATTATGTATCGGGAATAACTGAATTGTTTTAGTAGAGGCCTATACACTTCCAGTTAGCGGGTAAAAATATTTTCAATAATTTCTTATCTGCCACACTGATTCTTTTAACTTTTCATTTCTTCCAAAAAACTGGAATTGACTAATTGTTTGTGTTTTGATAGCATTATAACACAAGAATTTTAATGCAATCTTCAGTCTTTACAATTACAAATTATATTGAAGGAAACAAAAATTTGGTTTCCTTCTTAAACAGCAAATGCTGAATGAATTATTCCTTCTTCTAATTAAGAGGTTGGAACTCCTACAATTTGGAAGTTGGAGGGTTGAGAAACTCAAAAACTTGAAATCTAATCAACTCTTAGAATTGTCAACTTGAAATAACAATTTGTGTATGTGTTGCCTTGATTTACTTTGTCGAGATGTAGGTATGTGTGATGCAGTCATCATGTTGCTATGTGAAAGAAAATGGGAATGAAAGCAGTTTGGTGGCATTTTAAAGAACTTACATCTCCGTGATTTTATTACCTTCACACATATTTTTCCAATTCATTCATGCATAACACTTAGACAATACAAAATAAATGAAGTACGTAAATTGGGTCTGTCTCACGGTGTAAGATATATCTTACACCGTGGTCTGTCTTTAGGATCATGGTCCAAAATGTTTCTGTTCTAAGTACTCTAGAAATGTTTGGTCAGAAAATGCTGATACTCTTTGTTACGTCATAATCAGCTATGAGTTACGGAATGTTAGCATACCCTTATTCACAAAACCAAAAACTTGGACGGCATAAAAGACGGATATCAAGAGTTTACCCGTTTTGCCTTTCAATATAGTCAATTAATCAATTAAAATCAGTTCTATTTTTTCTATGGTGACCTTCTCGTGAAAATTACGAGACACAGTTTCATTATAGTAACAGTAGATGAAAGATATCTTTTCTCTATAGTGTATGGTCTGTATCCTCGCATAGCGGCCTAACATTTTAATTACCAGAGCCTTGCTAGTACATTTGCAAATTTCGTCCAGCAGCTATTCTTTGGCATAAAAGCAGGGCATTTGCATGCTGGCCGTGAAGGATGACCGCACCTGACCCAGGCGCATTGTTTCCATAATTAAAAGACTAGCTGGATTTGTTTCAGAACGTTAATGCTTTGGAAATTAATTGAACTTGATGTGATATATATTTTTTGTAAATGTACTTTGTATGTTTCTTAACGAAAAACAAACAAACAAATTTCTGAGAATAAAAGAAAGTCAAAGAAATCCAAAAAGTAATTATAAAATAAAAAAGGCGAAATGACACAGCTGACTCAAAAGACAAGCCAGATAACAATGTATCAACGTAAATCTTCGAAAGTGTTAGAAAGGTTATGCAATTTTCCGAAGTCTGTCGAACAAAGAGAAATAGTTTTGAAATGATTCGAAAAGTAGTTTGTGTACACCACGATATAACATGATGTTTTACCTAAAGTTAACCTATTACGTAAAATTTTAAAGGGAGAGAAACACGACTGACAGGTTATTTTTATCCATTTCAATATACATAAGTTACATATTGTCATTCAATTCGTTATGGGATATAACAATGATGTAAGGTCCAATAAGTTTTTATTGACAATCAGCTTGTAAGTGTATTAGTTACAAAACATTACATAACATTAAAAGTTAAATAAAAACTTATCATTGTTATATCCCATATTTTTATCCATCCTGTAAGGACGTGAGCCGCAAGCAAATTCTTCATCTTTTCTTTTATTTTCATCACGTTAAGGGCGTGGTGTCCGATGCATCAACGCATCCTAAGTGGGCTGTATGTTCGCTAAAAGTGACGCAAACATCTACTTTTGCTCTTAGTCTTATCATGCCAATAGAACAAAATTGCATCTTTAATCAATCATTTCAATAGTAATAGGATTATACCATTCTTTGCAATGAACCTTCCTACGTATGAGATCCCTTTTATCTTGTAAAAATACTGAGTCCTTCCTGTGAAGAACATTAAAATGTCTTACAGATAAGCAATTCCTGTTCCGTCACACGTTAGGGGCCTACATACTAAAAAAATACTAGTATTGGGTTCACCTAGCGTGAATTACGCACTACGGAATCACAATTGCAAACGTTGCAACCTCTTCCAAATCGTAACTAAAAATTTGAGGCTTGTCCTGGTATTGTTTCATTGTAATACATTTCCTGTATGAATCGAAAGATAAACTTCATGTTTTAGGAAAAATGGTGTATTGTTGTCTTGGCTGACTTCAACTAGCGGATTATCAATCTATTTTCTTTCTCGTGTCTTTTTGTTTTGGGGATACATTCAACTAACAACCCTACATCTTTCTTAAAAGTGAGATCTAATTTTAGAGAGTTCTAGTCGTTCCTATTAGGAATGCATTCAAAATTTATCATTAACATAACTTTAATAGGTTACACGACAAATCTACTTCCCTGAAAAGACATTGAAAAGGTTTTTGATTGTTTTCATTAATATTACAAATTTAAGAATAATCTTCTTCATAATGTCTAATTTTCTTAAAAGGCAGAAGTATTTTATCGAACCACCTTCGTGGGGAGCCATACCTCACCCTAATTTTTCCCACTATAATCCCTGAGAAAAGTTTAGGAAACGACACTCCATGGGGTGGATAATAAATGATAATTCTAGTAATAATAAATAAAAAATACATTGACCTCGAAATGAGAATCCAAAGCAGCATTGAAACCAAAATAAAAATTCATATATAATAAATATAATATAATTTGTAAAAATTCATATATAATATATATTTAAGCCTTTTTTTATTTATTTATTTATTTTACGTCAAAAAACAGTTAAAAACTGCGTATGATGTGCTATGGGGAAAAGTGAATTTTGTGCACATTTTCAAAATTCTGTGATCCCTACACTAAGTCATATTTTAATTAAGATCAAAGATAGTGATGCTGTGCTTTCATTTGGAAACTAATAACAAAAAAAAAAAAAAAAAAAAAGGATATTTGAAAATGTGAAACACACAAAAGAGACATTAAATTGTGTGATTTGCATGTATAATACCAATAAATTACACAAAGTGTATAATGGAATGGTACGAAGTTGAATGCTGATGTTAGGTGAGGATTAGGCACATTGTCTCATGGATTAACAATTTTTATTATAAAATATATTCATACAAATGAACTATGAATTAAGAAACCGAAACTCATCAACTCTCAAAAAAAACAAAATCTAATTATTTATTTCAATGTGGGTCATACATATTTGTGATTATTATTTAACTCATATTTTTAATTGCATTAAAAATTTTCATGTTTTTTAGACAAGAATTGTCGTTTTAAAGATAAACCTACACTGATTTCGTTCATAAGTACAAGTAACAAATATTGAGTCACCTGGTACAATAGTACTTTCCAATCTGAACAAATTCTAATACTTGTCTACATAAAATGCACTTAAAAAATAAATGTAAAAATTTTTGCATATTTCTTTCCTGAAACCTATTTAGATTAATTTCCAGACCTTAACAAAGATTTCACACAATGTTTCCACAGTACTAACAGACTTGTTGTGATGTCCTTATCATCAACTTTCTGTATCATATGAAGTCTTATATGAAGTTCTCATATGAACAATTGCTAATTGGAGCTAGAGAGTGTACAGTGCATTTCAGAGTAATGCAACTACTAGGAACATTTGGTCTAGTTGTGGCTAATTCAGGATGCATTTAATTTCCAATACAAATGGGTGTAAACTAATAAACCATGGTGTAAAAAGAAACATTCTTTATTTTATGCTTCATGAAGAGTACAATTATTTTGTACTATGTTTTTGGGTAATTTTGTATCATTTACACTAATACAACATTAATAACACAATCTATATTATCTACAAATTCAGAACGAATATTTGAAATTTTCATAACCAAGAAAAATACATTATTAGAATCCTTTACTCTTAACCCAATCTAAGCAGAGAAAAACAAAATCACCCCTAAATACTATATATCCACACATTTCATTGACTTGTGTAACGATAATTTTTCCAGTTTTTTCAACCAGATACTCTTTTAGGTCCTTTTCAAGAGCCTGCAACAAAAATTCAATATTTGTAATTAAAATAAGAAATTAAAAGGAATCAATATTATGCACATTACAAAGAAGTGCTTACAGAGCTCCCTAGTACAACAACAAGAACAAGAATTTCTACTTTATGCTAACGTGAAAGAATTCTGAGAAACATTTTAAAAACTAAATTACATAGAATTTCAACATAATTTCATTTATTTATACTGTTCACACAGGTAAAAAATGATTCAGATATAAGAAAATTTGTTAGCCATTGACATATGTAAATAGATTGTAATGATTTATATGGATATAAGCAAATCATTACAGAGATACAACTTCAAAAAACATAATTTATTATAGGTCAGAGTACACGTCCAAAACCTTGTATTTTTTTACTTTGTACTGTATCTGTGTACAGTAATGCCCAAAAAATTGTAAAATCTGAAGTAAAGTCTTTTTACAATTCTGGACAGCAGATAAAATGTTTGAAAATGACCCCAAAAAGTGTTGAAACATTAAAGAAAACAAATTATTGAAAAATAGTATTAATGAAACTGTGAAAAAAGTCAGGATATTTTAACAGTAATAATGAGATAAGACATGAGAATATATTTCTTGAGATAGTATTAATTTCATGAAAATGACACCAGTGTATAAACACATGTTGTCTTTTATAGTATGTTTGTATACACTTAGTCCAGGGTTGCCACTCATTTCTCGGAACAAATTTCCCTGACTTTTCCTGTTTCTCCTGTTTTTGTCTCTCTCACTGATAATTTGTAGCGTACTTCACATTGTTTTAAAACAAATATTGAAGCAAGCCTGACACTAATTTGCCATCTCTCACATATTTCACTGTGATAAAATACAAATTACAACAAATAAAAAACTCTTCAAATTAAAATTGAGACACTATTATTTGTTGGTTTCATTTTTTAAGGACTAAAATCTAGTTATACAATTGTCTCAAAAATTTTTACCTGACTTCTAAAGACTCGCCTAAAAATCTCCTTCCCCCACACTTTTACAGAGCAATGAAATTCTTCAATTTTCCCTGATTTTCCAGAAAGTAGTCATCCTGTAGTCTCACGAGCCTTGTTGTGAATCGCCCTTCCCAACATATTGATTGTGTCCTACTACTCAGGTTCCAGGGATAGTGGCTCATCCCCTTACTCTATCCAGCTTTGTGACGGGTTGGGGCCCCCTCGCTCCTCTATTTTGATGGTAGCAGCCCATCTCCATTTTTATTTTCTTGTTAGAGGAAGATCCCAAGGTCCCCGTAGGGCCACTCGGCTAGGCTAGTTACGGATGAGAGTATCAGGGTGGTAGGGAAGGATGAAGTTTGTCAATGAGAGATTCATGGCGGATGAACCTGTCCCACCGTGCCACAACATACAGGATCATGGAATGACACTACCTAGGTGCAACGTGGACTTGTCTAATTTGTAGCCCAGGAGGGCCAAGTCTGAAAGGATTTGGTTTGACGTGTAACTGGGACTTGTACCTGCGACCCCTCATACTGAGATCATCACTCCACAGTTGCCTAGCGACCTCAGTAGGGGGTGGATTTTGATGACCCAAAACATCACCAAAAATGACCAATAAAATGCTCTGAAAATATTTTAAAAATACCCTAAAATCAAAGAAAAACTATGTAAAAAATTTGATCAAAACCACTTCAGATGAACAACTCTAGCAATTAACTTATTGTTGTAATTATATTAATTATTGATGTAATGAAGGCTTTTTTCTTTTCTTCTAGTGTACTCAGTTTGCAAACTTTTGATTTAGACTGTTATTTACCAGGAAATATCTGTCTTTGGTTACCCCGAAATCGGCCAAACTGATAATGGCATTGATAGGTGTTGGAGGAACCTTAGATTACATCCTCACAACGGCTGACATTACAATTTCTGGTAAGGGAATTGAATAAGTTACTCAGGAAGTCTGTGGAGAACATTTGTTGCATCTCATAAATATTATTTGAAGAAAGTATGATATTAAAATCAGAGAAATCAGCAAAAACTGCTATACAGATGACAGAAAAAGGTAAAAAATGACTTATTAGTTGAAATAAACAAAAAATGTAAAAAAATGTCATTTCCATTTGCCATAACATAAATGTAAGTCTAAACTAAAAATCGCTTTAAATTGACAAGAAAAAAACAAACAATAAAACGTTTCATTAAAATCTACTCCCCTACTGATCAGTATGTAATGTTTTACATTTTAAGTGGCTTGTTACAGCTAGTAACCAGTATTATTATGTTTTTTGGGATTTGTGATTGTTACATCAATTGTCTTTTTTTTTCAATCTCCCTCAATACACTGAACAAATGCTGAAGTGGTTGTCCTTGTTTCTGCACACTAAATATAGTCCTCCTCCTCTTCCAAAAAATAATCAAGTTTTTTAGCAGTTTACTGAAGTTACATGAAAAATATAGCATTTGAGAATTAGTGATGAATAGTCCGAAGAAGTTGGTTGGGCTTTTTTTAACCACAATTATAGAACAAAACTGTTGGTTTTATGACAGTGACCTTCAATACAATTCTAACGAATTAATTGTTTCACACATGAGATAAGTATACTCAACATAATCACTTTTTAATTTCATAATTTAGTTTAACACGACCCAAAAAATGTACAAAATTAGACATCACCTTTTCTTCATGGAAGGGTTTTACTTTCAAACCTTCTATTACTAACTTTCTACCAATACATCTCCATTTATGAAACAAATCATGGTTTTCCACATTAATATCTTAGTAAATGAGAACTACATGTTCAATACTAACCCAAATATCACCTTTAATCTTCCTGATATATGTACGTTTACCAATTCCACGGTGGCCTATTCTTAGATAAACAGAAGGCATGTGATTTTTACTTCTTCCGATAAAGTAAGGATGTTTCAAAGATTCATCTGAAAAAAGCATTTCAAGTATTAAATGAGGAACAAAACCATACCTATATTTAAAAAAACAAACAAAAAAACTGATTATTCCAAAGCAATTGAATATTGCGTGAACTGAGTAACTATTCATAACAATTGGTTTATCTACAAGAATAGGGAGCAGTGATAAAAAGAATGAAAGAAGATGCCATATTAACAAAGCACTACTGTGCGATCCCATTCTTAAGATGCCTTCAAATATGACCATGCTGAAATGAATTTGAACAAAGTAATATTATAGGCTGTTTTACATTTAAATAAAATTTGTCAGAACTATTTTAGTGCTATTACAACTTTAAATACATTTCTGTCAGTCATTTTACAGATTCTGTAGTTTTCCTGACTCACACTTACAATCTGTACAAATTACAATCCTTTATTGAAGAAATTATTCTATTTTACCTTCACAGCTTCAAGGAGGAATATGGGAAATAATTTGAGGGTGAGTGATACTGAAAAAGTGTTAAAACATCTTACCTGTGGGTGGTGACCATCCTGAAGGATAGCTGTCATGGGGCAAAGGCTCTGGAACTACTACAGGAGGAATAAGCCTCTCCACATATTTCCACTCTTCAGGGTCTTGCGACTCAATGTACTCTCTGCCGGTAAGTGCAGATTTGGCACTGTCTGCTGCACTAATTATCGTACTATGAGACGCTGCAACCTGAGAACCATTGAAGGAATTAAATATTAGTAAATACTTCATAACCTTAAAACGTCTACATGCTTATGTATTGTTTTCGGCAAGTTTTCAAATTACCATCACATTAGGAATAGGATGAGTATGTTCTACTATGCGGAAGGGCACACAGGCATTAATTCGCCCAGGTTTCAGTGCATTTACCCGGAACCCCGAACTTATGGCTAACCTAAATGCTGCCATGTTTGTACGATACGCTTCGCGCCCTCCGGATTCGGACTTTTTTCAACATGGACGCATAGCGTCCGAGGATTATGCATTGTAAAATTTCGATGTCAATGATGAAGTTGTTTTTGTACAATGATAGTTTTTATTTCTCAGCAGTTCCAAGGGGAAAAGTCACGGTAGAATTTATAATCGAGAGTATTTCAGGTAAGTTGGACATGAATTTTAACACATTGATACGCGAGATGACTACGTGCCTATCGCTGCATAGGTGGCGCTAACTACCGCGCTGCGAAGGAAGATGGTACTGCTTACTGCGATGCGAGAATCACGGTTTTGGAAGGATTGTTGAACTGTGTGGAAGATATTTTCTAGTGAATTTTATTGTTCTGAATGTGCCAAAAGGTATGTTGTTTCTTCTGGGAGTGAAGTTTTAACGATAAGACACGTTAAAGAAGATCTATGGGGCAGCAAAATTTCACTGCAAATCTGCGTTCGTCGTTGATCGTCTTTTGTTTATTTATGCCCTAAAGTTTTTGTAAAGCCGTGCCTCGTCCCATTCGCTTTGTTGACAGCATGTAATAATGTAAAAAGCAGGGTGTTACTCGGTAGCTGCGTTTTTGTGGCGATGAGTGGTCATGCTGCCGGCTGTAGTAAGTCCTAAATGAGTGCAATCTGTGTTTTCTACCATATGATTTTCCGTAATGTCTGTGTATATTTCGCCTGCTACTTTGTCCGCAAACGGAACCTAGTTTCGGGCGTGTACTAGTTGCGCAAAATGTGTATTTATGTATGGAGTTGCTAATGTAGTGTTTTTTACGCAGCATTTTATTTTTATTTTTCTTTATTTTCCAGGTACAGAAGCTACAAATGCTGGTTGTCACTTGCAATGGCTTCCAGGGAGACGAGAAGTAGTGTCGGTAAGCAGGTGGGTGATTCTAAAGCACTTGATAAAGCAACAGATGTACCTGATGTGAAGAAAGAAAATCGCAAAAATAGCGATTCAGCATCTGACATCGAGCTGAAAAAGCCAATTGGTCGAGCACGGACAAGGAAAACCACAGAAACAACAGACGACTCCTCTCAGGAAAGAAACCCACTAGTTTCAAGAAGTGCTCGCTTTCGATCTGCTAGTTTGCCCCCAGTGTCACGTGAACCTCACAGTCCCAAGGCCCAGCGAAAACTTCGCAACGTGAAGGTGAACCCCCAACCAAATGGTGTAAAGAACCATGTCTCTCCCTATCGTACTCGGTCTGACACACCTATTCATGTATTACGAAGTGGAAAGCAACGCTCCTCAATTATAGGATGGGTTTTTGATGATGCCCAAATTCCACTGGAATACCGCCTTGGCCGTCGACGCACAACCAGTACTCCCAAAGAGAAATCAGAAGATGATGCTGTGAGCTTGAGCAGCAAAGTGAATAGTCCTGGACCTGTTGAAAGTGATATTAGCACCTGTGAATCACCGGTTGCAGAATTGAACAGAATCAGTGTTGGTGAGTTAGACAACGACATCAAAATGCCAGGGTTGTGCTCCACTGATGTCAAGAGTGAAGAAAGTTTCCTGCAGGAAACCCGCAGTGAAGGTGACCCTTCTGAAATGAATAGTGACTCGAATCTAGGAAAAACAATCTCACACAAAATATCTGCACTAATGAAACGGGGACAGGTTAGCCAAATCTTGCAGCAAATTTCTCGAGCAAGAGAAGAGCGCCGTGCCCAGGCTGTGGAGGGTGACAGAGGGAGTAGTGATAGAAAAAAGGTGAAGGATACAAACTCAAACTTTTGTGGTGGGTTGGAAACTTCGAACAGTGGTGTGAGTTACACTGGACAGATGAGATTCAATCCTCTGAATCCGGATGCAAATCCTTCTAAAGCCAAAGATCGTGTGCAGAGTGTACCGATGAGAGACGTTTTCATACCGACAATTTTTTACAAAAGAGAAATGAACAAGGAAAGGGAAGACAAATCCAAAGTTGTGAAGCCTGCTACTATTAAATCCAGAGTCAACTCCGTTAAAGAGCTGGGGCAAGATGGGAAAGAAAGCAGTAAAAAAGATGGCCTCAAAGTGGAAACGGACGACACAAATGGGGAAGCAAATAGAAAGGTAGACAAGGCAACATCAACATCTTCTGATGAACTGGAGGTGGGAAAAGGTGACACATTTGAAGACGCGTTGCATCGATTAGAACAAGAACTTTCAGATGTTGAAAACTCATCAATGAATAATTCTCGGAGAAGTAGTGTATCAAGTTCTACAGGGGGTCATGACAAGAAAATAAAAAGTGAATTTCATGTCAAAGAGGAGGTGAATGACAGTGTGACTTCCAGAGCAAAGTCAGTGAAAAGAGAACCAAAGAAAATTGTGACCGAGTCAACTAATAGTACTACTTGTGTTAAAGCTTCTTCGGAGACTGGGACTGCAGAAAGAGAAGATAAAACCAGCAAACCAAGTGATAACGTTCCTAATGTGTTTGTTGCGGAGGTTGAACCAACATCGGAACTACCTGGTGGCGAGTCTGAAATGAGTGATTCGATGGATGAATCAAAGTTGAATGTGAGACGTTCTGTTCGTTCATCTGCCCAAAAGGCTACAGCTTTAATCTCTGCAGGTTCTACCAAGCCAAAACCAAAACTTCCAACTCCACAGTGTTCTGACGATGAAGCATCAAATAGCAGTTTTGTGTCAGAGGGTGAGTCCGTAAACATGTCAGAAAGTGGCTTGAAAAATTTGAAAGCGAAGACAAAGACTGCTTTAAAAAGTCAGCAAAAATCTTCAAATTCAGAAACCGAAGACTTGGGTAGTGAAAATTCATCAGGAAAGAAGAAGAATGTTTCAGCATCTAAAGCAATTACGATAGCAGACAAATCCTGTAAAAGTACCTTGAATCCTAAAGATGTTAGGGTGGAAAATGCCAGTACACCATGTGTAAAGGCAGTTGAAAAATTAGTTCCTATAGAAAATGTTGATAAATCTGTCTCTCCATTTACCACTGTGAAACCAATTGGTAACAGAGGTTTGTCTAAATTTTCCAAGACTGTGTGCGATGTGGCTGCGATTAAGAAAAGCCTAGAGACCAAACTAAGTGTCCTTGAAAATAAAAAGTCTGTTGAAAATGAAGCTTCAACAACTGATGGTGCTAGGAGTGTAGATGCTCAGACTGAAGACACTGTAAGTATTATAAATAAGGCTGACAAGACTGAGGAAGGAAACGAATGCAGGGGAACGTCGGTGGTGGAAGATACCGAGCAAGATGCTGAAACAAGAATGAAAGATGGAAAGAAGTTGGAACAAGTAGTTGGAAATAAATCGGTTCCGAAGGCGGATGTTCCAGCTAATCCAAAGGGTGTGAAGAAGGAGACGGTGACAGAAAAGACTGATGACAAATCTACAGGAAGTGAGAAGGGACTGAAGAACGAGGTTGAAGGGGCCACTGAGCAAAAACTTGATACGAAGGGGAAATGTATGGAAAAGAAAAGTAAAGTGGGAAATAAGGTGACTGAAGAAGGAAAAAATCAGAATACTGAGAAAGAAAGTGGCAAGAAAATAAAGTCAGAGGAGGGAAAGAAGGATGAAGAGAAAATTGAGAGTTGTAAGGAAATAAATAAAAAGGAAGAAAGTAGAGCGAAGAGAAATGAGAATATTAAGGAAGAGATAAAGATAGAAAAATGTGAACAGAGTAGTAAGGAAAAGAAAAAACCTGAAGAAGGAAATCCAGATGGCAAAGTAGATACTAGAAATAAGGTAGAAACAAAAAAGGTGAAGGAAGAAACTGATCTTGAAAAAGTGGAAGAGAGTAGAAATCAAAAGATAAAAAATGAGGAAGAAACGGTGGAAAAGCTGGAGCAGATTAGTGAAGTGAAGAAGATGGAAACAAGAAGAAGCAAGGAAGAAAAAGTCAAAGCAGATAATGATAAAAAGGTCTGTAATCAGGAATTAAACAGTGATAAAATGAAAGATGTTGAAGGAGCTAAGAAGAAAGTGCCTGAAGAAGAGCACAGAAAGGTGACTAGAGCTTCTGTTCAGAAGAAACGATTGGATGAACAAAGCTCTAAAAAAGATGAAGGTGAATCACAGAATGTGGCTATCTTAAAGACTCAGAAGACACAAGATAAAGTGCACAAGGAAGCTGTCAATGCAGCTGAAGAAAATACCGAAAAGGAAGATGTGTCTGTGAAGAAGGAGACAAATGATGAAAATAAAGACCAAGAAGAAGCATTGAATGTTTCAGAAGAAATCTCTGAAATAACTTGCGTAGAGAATGTAGTGAAAGAATGTGAGTCAAAGAAAGATATTGACTTAAAAATGCCAGAAGAAAATGTGATTCAAGAGCAGGAAAATACCAAAGCAGAGGTAGAAGATAAAGACAAAGAAAAACGGAAAGTGGAAGAAGAAATGAGAATGGAAGGAGAAAGGAAAGCGGAAGAAGGAAGGAAAGTGAATGAAGAAGTAAGGAAAGCAGCGGCAGAAGAAGTAGTAGTAGTAAGGAAAGCAGCAGAAGAAGAAGAAGAAGTAGTAGTAGTAGTAGTAAGGAAAGTGGAAGAAGAAAGGAAAGCAGAGGAAGGAAAGAAAGTTGAAGAAGGAAAGAAAGTTGAAGAAGGAAAGAAAGTTGAAGAAGGAAAGAAAGTTGAAGAAGGAAAGAAAGTTGAAGAAGGAAAGAAAGTTGAAGAAGGAAGGAAAGTTGAAGAAGGAAGGAAAGCGGAAGAAGGAAGGAAAGTGAATGAAGGAAAGAAAGTTGAAGAAGGAAGGAAGATTGAGCTAAGGAAAAGGAAGAGAGATGCAGAGAGTGAAGATATTAAGTGTCCAGCCGTGGAAGATAGGGAACAAATTAAGAAATCTAAACCAGAAAAGGAAAATAGTGATGTGCCGCAATTGAAGGGGGCCATATCCAGTGCCGAGTTGAAAATCAAATCATCTTTGGAAAATGGTGTATCTTCTGTGACTACAAACCAAACTATTTCCTGCGAATCCTCTGAGATTGCAAACAAGACTATTTCCACTGAATCTTCTGAGACTGCAAACCAGACGATTTCCACCAAATTCTCGGAGACTGCCAACCAGAATATTTCCACCAAAGAAAGTGTGTCAGACAGTGAGGTAATAACTGTAGAAATGTCCAAGGAACAGAAAATTGTAGATGATGGTGAGAAAATGGTGGTGGAATCTTCCGTGAAAGAAGAAATTGTAGGTGTTGAGGAATCTACTGAAATTGAAATGAAAGACACACTTGATCCTTCTCCCTCTCTTATGACTGTTGAAAATACTGAAACCGGTGTCAATATCGTAGCTGCTATTGAATCCAAACAGAAAGAAAGTAAAGAACAAAATATAGGTGAAACGGTAGTTGAAGGTAGTGCATCTCCTGTTAAACCATCGGAGAGTAATACCAAGGAAGAAAAAGTGATTTTTGATGACAATGATAAAAATGAAACTGTCATTTTAACTGTGAAATCGGATGAGACTCAAGATGAAACTCCAGATGCATTCACAACTAAGAAAAGGAAACACTCTGCGAGTTCTGAGGAAGAAGCTGCTTCTAAGATGTTGCATAGTGATAACACAGTGGAGCTTTTGACGACCGATGGCTCGAAAGATGCTGTGAAGGCAGTTGAAGTTGATGTTGAGAAGTCGCTGAGTGTTGAAAATGCAGGAGGTAATCTTGTCACAGAGGAATTTAATATTTCTGAAGAACCAGTGCAAGAAACAACACAAGAAAGCACGACGGAAATCTCTGTTGTGGAGGAGGTTGATATTTCTGAAGAACAAAAGAGTTGTAACGGTGAAATTGAACATTATCCTGACAGCCAACCGCTCACTGTTGAGGAAGATGCGTTGTCTTTAGACCTTGAACAGTTAGGTGCCGAGACTTCACCTTCGGATTTTAACAAAGACTGCGCTGCCCTGCTCCAACAACCGGACGGAGGAGACGAGAATATTGAGAATGAGCCAGAATTTGTGGAATTGGATAAGATACGCGAGAACGGTACGTTAATTCAAGACGCGAGCGTTTCCAAACCAGCATCAAAATCGTCCGAGAGCTCAGTGTCCTCCGACAAGCAAAGCGACGACGAGAGTGAAGCTGCGATGCCGGATGGTATCGAGTCGGAAGACTCTTCTAAAGAATCCCTCGACATGAGGGTTGACTTGAAGGATATGGTACTGGAAGGTGTCGGAGAAGATCTTTTGCCGAAGGCTGTCATCAAGGAGAAGTCATTTTCGGAGGATGGCAATGACTTCCTAATGTTGAAGGAAGACGACGACGAAGAGGTTGAGGAAGATATAGACGTTTCCCCGGAGGTGAAGCAGACTGAAACCGCAGAAACAACGGCTCTTAAGGAGGAAGAAATGCGCATCGAGAAGGCCCAGAGTTCTTCAGGTGTATCCACAGATGAGGTATGCCGTTTTGTATTATTTCTAATTTAAGGGATTTTGACAAACCAAGAGATAATTCACATTTCTGTACTTTTTGTCAGCCAGAGGAAAAACAATGTTTAATAAATCCTGGCATGTCTTGGTTTGTGTATACTCCTGGGGTGCCCAGAGAAAAAATAAAAGAGGTGTAAGTCTGTAGATCTGATCCTTAGGGGCCCCTTTTTTTTTACAAATTATCTCTCAATGCTAAAACAGAATTCATTTCTCCACACAACAAAAATAACTGATAGCGGTTCATTTGAAGTAGAAGTGAGTACATTTTTATTTCTTGTGAGTGAAATTTTTTTTTCTTTGGGGGGCCTAAAATTAAAACCGGGCTGGGGACAAGTTGTCTGAGGTACTCCCCCTTCTGGGCATTCCCGGTGTATACTTTCTGTTGATTTCTATGCACATGTTCTGTGATATTGTGTTATGTTTGTTTTTTTGAAGAAATTCAAAGTTCTTTATTTTAGATACATGAAATGTGGTTTACACTCAAACCCCTTCAGTTCCTTCAGTCAGTTCATTGTTTTATGTGTTCATTCATTTATAATTATTCCCCCCCCCTCCTGATGGGAATAACTCAGAATATTTCTTAACTTGCACTTCATTCAGTTAACTAAGTGTGTTATTAATCATCTTAAATTAAAAATTTAGAAGGTGAAAAGAAAATGTACTAAAACAATTTAAACAAAAGTTTTTTAAGAGACTAACAGGAATTATTCCTATGGTTATGCATACTTTTGGTAACACCATCTCAGAGAATAAAATAATTTTTATATCTGTGGTACAAAGGCAGAACCTTACATGACAAAAAGTTATTGTTATATGATTATTGATATTTTTGTTATCCAATGTAATTTCAGTATCTTACCAGAAAGGTAGAGGGGGTTAATTGTGACTTTTCATAATCCACTAATGGACTTTCTGTAAATAAAATCTTAATTTCAGTGAAGCTGTAAACTTGGGAAAGCATCTCCTGAAAAATCAACAAGCAATCCTGACACACTGGGTTCTGTGTTAGTACCACAGATGTCATGTTTTATTTTAAGATTGGGCAATAAGACTTCCAGTTTATCATATTAGGCCTTGCCTTTAAAGAGTGTGTGTTGATACACTGTATGTTTGGGATTTAAAAGTGACAATGTGTATTTAGTAGTTAATGTGGCATGATTTTTTTTTACTAATACTCAGATTTGCGGTTGATAAAACTTCTTGAATGTAAGCACGTATTTCGAGTTTGTCAGAGTGCATAAATTAACACATTTTTGTTGTAAAGGAACAGATAGTGGGAGAAATCTTTGTAGTAAGTTTTGGAGAGAAAAAATATAATCAACAGCATTTTAATTATTCAATTTTTGACTTTCAAAAAACTGATCAGTTAGATTGATTATTTCGTGATTCCGGCTGCATCAGCTGCAGAGATAATCGTAAGTTTAGTGCATGTTGCATCTCGGGAGGTGGCGATATTCCTTCCCTATCACAAGATCCGTCGTTCACATTGGATTGCGGGGAATCCCTCTTCTAAGTATCTCTCCCGGCGGGGCACCACATCAGCCGGGACAAGCTCTAAGCTCCCGACTGGTCTCCGGGTACTGTCTGGTGGTTATGTAAGTGTAGATAAGGGAGAGAACATGGAAGAGGAAGGAAAGATCGCGCGCGGTCCGTGGCCCATATGTCAAGGGTAGTCGCCGGCGTTCGTATGGTTGGAGAACACAGAAAAACTACCAATCAGAGTAGCCGGCCTCTAGAATTTCCCTCCAGACAGCGACTGAATTCCACTTACCTATCTTTCTATACTGCGATTTTGACTAAGCTGCCTGTGAAGTAAATCAACAGTTTCGGTGTCATCCAATCGGAAGGCTGAACGCCACCATAGTGACGTCTTTATCGTGTCGTGTAAGATTCCGATTGGATGACACCGTAACAGGTGATGAAATGTCACATGCAGCGAAGTAAAAACCGCAGTATTACGTCAAAAATCCGCTGCCGTTAAGATTTGAACCCTAGGACCTCCCAGTCAGAGACCCTGCTGTGACAACAGGTGCTGCTCTGAGCTATCTCAGAGGGTATGATCAGTGTTTCTGAATAATCCTTTTTTACATCCTTACCTCTGTATTCGAAATTCCTGTGATTCCTTCCTAGGATTGGTTGAAGTGGATGGATTTTTACTCAGTTAATGGGCTACAGGATGGCTTGAATTATGTATGTACGTTATTTCTGAAACCTTTTGTTCATAAGATTGTTTGACATGTTCTTTACAGTGTTTTTTTTACGCAAAAAAAAATCAAATCAAATTCATCTTCCCCTTCTTTTTCTTCCTCCTTCCCCCCTTTTGTGCTCTTTTTTCATCTTCTTCGAAAGTAAACTTGAACTTCTTTCACAAAGATGTTATTAGGTAACTGTCGATATTCTCCAAATGGGGTCTGTGAAATATTTTATCCATTTGATCACCCATTGCATCCACCCATTGCTAATTTCATTGTATCCCTGTTACCAACTTCGAACACGTCAGAATAAATCCTCTTGTCGAATGACTCATTGACCCCTGTCGCATGACTCATTGTGTCAATCACGCATTACCAATCTTCGCGATGTTGGCGGTCTCAAAACGTTGCGATCTTTATTTATTCCACAGTTTTCCAGTATGTGGAGCGTGAATATTAAAACGTTTATTTCAGTTGTCTTTGTCCAAAAAAAGACGAACGTTGACAACGACCGTCGCGTGTTTTATTGAAAAGATGGCGTGACAAATACTTTGAGGTTGATATTGCTTTGTCCCCTTGTTTGAGACGAAATCGTAGCTTACAAGAAAGCCAAAGAATGACAAATAAGAAAAAAATGGCGGATATTTTTTCCAAATCTGTATGACCTGTTGTACGTTTTGAATAAACAATCATCTTTACGTTGAAACTATTTAATTTTTTTAAAGATACCTACGGTATTTTATTAGTTTGCTTTCCTGCAGTTTAAATCGTGGTAGTACGATATTCCTGTCTAATAATTATATATTTTTAAAAGGACACCAATGCAGTAGGTTCGCGTGATTTCTAAAAATCTTCAGTTCAGCCGTCAAGTTGAAGTTTCGAGACCCCAGCATCATATCCTCTTCCTATTTTCTGTTTATTCTTTACATTTTTTCCTTCGAGTAGTAATCCATTCGGTGTTCGACTTAATTTGATTGGATTCTCCTATAGTTTCTTTTCATCCCTGCCCGATATGTTGGTAATTTGCCTTAGAACTCTTATCTCAGCGACAAGTTGTGTGCGTTTTGTTTCACTTTTTTTCTCCTGCGTATGGTAGCATCGATCTTATTTCTACTGATATTTTCTTGCTTTGGTATTCTGTCGCAGATATGTTGTACGATATTGAACTATTGAGGCAAAGAGTAATTCAATTATCTTTATTTCATTTATTTTTTCCAGATAAAAATAAAAATCTCGTTTTTATGTGTGTTCACATGTTTTTACCCCATAACAAAATTCGGACATAAGCTCAAAACGTACGGAGATTGTACTTACGGGACGTATAGTTTTAACTTTTGTTGTAGAGAGATTAACGTTGTTATAGAGAGATTACTCTGAGACCTCTTTGGCAGCTGGTGCTTGGCTACTGCTGGCAATATAACTGCTGTTTATGACCAAGTGTTCCATTCATCAGTGCGTCCCTTGGGAGGTGGCTTACTTGTAAATGGCTTTGTCGCTACCTCTTGCCATGCCATCGACCGAGATTACTTTCATTTGTTTCCCGGCCTGTCAGATTGAGACGAACGTGTGTGTGAAGCGAACCGATGGATAGCGCTGTCCCGCGGTGAAGTCCTGCAACAGAAACTGCCCGTTCGCTTGCGCGGTGCGGCAGGGTCTCCTTGACCTTTTGTTTTTGCATTGTGCTCTCTTCCACCACATTTTGCATATGCTTCGCGGGCATAGTGCTGTGCAAAGAGGGAAATTGCCTTTGCTCCGACTTGCCGCGTAACGAGCATTCTTCATGGCGGTCGGAAGCGTAAAGACGATTTGCTGCGGACTCGTTTTCTGAGCCGTTTGCGGCCGCGAGGAAAATCTCGTGTATGTCGAAGCCGACGCGTTTGTTCTTGTGCCTGTTAAATATATTCCTTTCTCCTTCAGAAGTGGGCGTGGTTTCATCCCCCCCTTTCCCTCGCTGTAGCGGGACGACAATAGAACAAAGCCTTCTCATTATTTCGATGGAAAATAATGTGTTGGTATATTTTTTGGGGGGAATTATTTCAAACAATCACGTCTTATTAATAGATCAGGTTGTTTGTGAATCAGGAATTAGACCTTGTTATATCTTCAGTCTTTACCTAGTTCATAGTTTTCTGCATTCACATCAGTTAGATCGAGTTCTACAAGCATAATAAGGATTCAGTAACAAACTACGTATGAAGCCCGTGCGATACCCACAATCTGGCAAAAGACAGAGGGGTAGTGGTTACGTACAGGCAATTCAAGAATAAAAAATAATTGCATTAAAGGAAGAACTGCCTTTCAACGTTCTTCATGTAATTAAAATAAATGGGTTGGAATTGTCATTTCAATATTAATATTCTAAAATAACATTCTGTGCGTGTAGTTTTCTTTTACCTTGACTTTGCTCTGGTGGTATAAATGAAAAGTCAGGTTTCAGAGCCAAGCCGAGACACAATTATTGGGGGGAGGGGCGCGAATGAAAATAAGTAAAAAATAGGTTATCAGATTATAGTAAATGCGTTTATTAAAAAAGTAATACTATGTAATTCCTACATTAAGTAATTTTACTTTGTTGCACAAGAGTGGTTCTAGAAGTTGTTGATGTCTTTCTACTGGTGCGACAGCCCTAAGTGTCGTACACCAACAAAAGACGTTCTGCCGAACAATGGCGCTCACAGTTGCCAGCACAAATCTGTTCGAATATGTGGGCGTTTTCCCGCGCCGACTGTCAATCCCGTACAGTCCACCATTGGCGGACACTACATCGTGCGCAACTTTGGATCCCGGTCTGCCTGTGGCGAATTTCGGACAAATGTTAACTCTGAAGCCGAACTATCATAGTTCTGACCCCCGTAGGAAGTCGCATATCACAGGGAAAGAGTATTTCAAGGGTTTCCTGCTGGTGCGGAAGGAAGGGGTCCTTGGATGCACCGTGTAGTACGTACTTGGCAGTACTGGCTATATTTCGGTTTGACTTTCGAATGATGAAAAGAGACCGCCTATAAATTACGTAACGCATTTTTTTTAGTGTTTTAATTACCCCCTCCTCCCTGTAACTCAAAAAAAAATCGTTGCGCCCTTAATCTTGCAACAACCTCCACATACAGAAGTAAAATTGTACAACTTGTATTAATTTTATTTGTGTTGAATATTAAATTGGGTGATAATTAAAGTCAGAATTAGTTGATGACGCGGAGTGCACTTAACAATAAGATGGGGACAAATTTTGAATGAAGAAAGGACGCGCAGGCCAGAAGATTTCTGAGCACATGCCGTGCGCACGTCATCGTGGATGTCGCATAGACCCCGCCAATTTAAATGGATTGTACAATAGTATACGACAAATCATTTTGAATAATTTCTTTGTAATGTAATAGGTTCAATCAGTATTCGATTGATAAAACAGTATTTCCGTTTAGTGTAAATCATAAGTTTTAAATTCAGATTAAATCATCTATCTATATATTTAAAAAAATAAGGTATTTTGCCATGGCTTCGTTTAGAGCATCTACTGAACCGATTGTAGTATTTTTTCCTTTAAATGAAAGAATGTGATCCCTAGATGTGTTATCAGATATTGTTTGTGTTGATTCACCAACATTTACGGTGTAAATTAGTTAATTAAATATTTCTTTAATAGTACGCTTATCAATAGTCAGTTGTTTTCTTCCAAATGGTGGCTGTTTCAAAATCGATATATATGAGTCGATAGATGTCCACGCTGCTTCATGGTGGCGCTGCTTGATGTTTTGTTTTGATTGTTGAGATTTGTTTACAATTCATCAAGTTTTGTTTCAGTGTAATTATTGCATTGTGGCGTTGACAGTTTGCATGTATTTGCTTTTGTGGTGTATTTTGTAGAGAACATTCGGACAGTGGGTTTTGCTCGGTTGTACTGAAGTAGTGAAGTTGTTCACAGGTTATGTCGAATTCCGAATCGTTGCCCACGCGCCCCAAAAGATGCAAACGTACATTAACTGGACGCAGGGAAAGAGAAAGTCAGCGTAAGTGTCGTGATAGTGAGGTCATTTCGTTTTCTGATGGGTCGTTGTCTATGAAATGTCAGTTTTGTTCTGCTTTGTACTTCGCATGTGAGAGAAATTCTGCAAACGAGTTTACTCTGTGTTGCTTAAATGGGAAAATAAGTTTACCTTCGAGTAGTATGCCAGAAGAAATCAAACAGTTGTTTATAGGAGATGACACATCAAAAACCTTTATCCGTCAGTATAATAGTCCTCTTTCTTTTGTGTCATTTGGCGCCGATATTGCATTGCCACCTGGTCATGGGCCATACGTGTTCAAAATCTTGGGAACTCACATCACAGAATATCTTTGTTATACCCTGAAGATCCAAACAATGCAATGTATTGTGAACATTAGTATGAGCACAGTATTTTACATTTATCTCAGATCTCACCGTCAAATTTTCACGGGTTTTCACTAGTTAAGTTTTAAATAAATTTATAAATCATAAGTTTTAAATTTATTTACATTTTTTAATTTTTTTTGTTGATATTTTAATGTTTTACTGTAAAAGAATAAAATGAAGCTGAATTAATGTCAGCAAAGGTTGAAAATATTTTAAAATAAATTTTTAGCAGCATTACGTAACCCAAGTATTATCCCTCTAATACTACGAAACGCCGCTACACCCTGCCTGAAACGCCCTCCCTCACTCATTAGCATTATGTAATTTATGGACGACCTTACATCGGTTTATGATATCTAAATTTGAAAAAATCCCCAGTAAAATTCCAATTAAAGCCCCAAAAGACGGATTGGGACTATTTAAAAAAAAACATGTTTTATATTCGGTTCAGGCCAAGGAACAATTATTTTGATCGGTTGTGTGTGTCAGTTGAGCATCGATAAAGACCGCATCACACCACAGAATGTTCTTCCAGCAGCTGATAATGTCTCGGGAGTGTAATTTCAGTGAGGGGTAGTTTTCACTTGTGATTCGGTTCTGATATCGTCACTAATCAGGAATGGATACAAATAACGTCGAAATAAATATTAACATTGAATTATCTGTCAGAGAAATTAAAGTGAAGCCTTGTACGTCGATGGTCAACGGACAGTTCGTGACCGCCGAAAATCAAAAAGAGAGCGATATGAAGTTTTATCACTCTTTCAATCAAGGGATTACGTAAAATAACTTTTCTTCAAGTTATAGGTCTGCTGTGCGATTTTCTTGAATTATATCAGTTGCCATCATCAGTTGCCTAACGAACATGCGCCAGTTGGATGGGTGAAAAAATATTGTAGTATTTTGTAATAGGTAGTACCACCACCCTTACACAATTTTGCGCAACGTTCGTGGAATGAACACGAATTATTCCTTGTTACCGACCACGCTCCCGTTCCAATTGAGTTTGACACGAAAGAGACGGAATAAATGCCCACAACACTGATAGTCCTGGCAAATGGTGCTGAAAAAGGATAAATAGCGGGGAAGTTTTGGTGTACACTTTTGATATTTGGCTTCTATAGTTTTTTTGGGTCGCTGAACACGAATTATTAAAATATTAATTTTCTTTTGCACATTGTTAATTACCTACTTTTCTTTTTCCAATTAAAATGTGAACTGATATGTTCCGTCTCTCTCTTGTTCTTTTCCTCAACCCCTTCCTGTCTACCTACCTCTGACCCTTCGTTCCGTTCTCGTTCATTTCCGTGTGTCTCCTCTTTTCTCCTTCCTAACCCTCTCGCGCCCTCTTTTGCCATTCTTTCTTTTCTTCCTTTCTTTCCCACTATTTCTCACGCTCGCCCTTCAGGTTCTTCCTTAATGACTGAATGAGAGAATTAAGTTATATTGAGGTAAAGTGTGTTAATTTCCGTTTTTCATGTGCTTCGCTTATATAACCAAATTTTGCGGTGCTATCAATACTAAATCGTTAATTCGAGGAAAAATCTTATTGACATCAAATGCAAGTAATTGAATCATCTTTTATTTCATATAGGACTGTCATTTACAAAAAATGAATGGCTTTTGAGTTATTAAAAACAACTTAAAACGGCGTGATTTTGTACGTTTTTCCAGGCAAAATTCCTTTTGGAAAATCCGATATTCGTGTTCAGAGACCGATAAAACATATAGGAACCAAATCCCTAAAACCCCACCGGAACTTCCCTCATTTTCTACCATTTGACTATGGGAAGATAGGATACCCGGAGTTACGTAGACCGAAGAACTTAAATTCCCGCAACTGTATCGCGAAGCATGTAATAATGTTAAGGCTTGTGGTGGTGGGACTCGAACCCCTAGACCTCTCAGCTGCGATTCGAATGCGGTGACCGTCTGGCCTACTGGGGCCCGGGGAGTTTTATTTATAGACTAGGCTTTACTGCGAAGCTTGACGGTTCACTTATTTTTTTGGCTTGTCCGCTTGGAGCATAGACAAATCATCAGGCGCTATTAAAAAAATTACAATGTGTATGAAGATGTAGATTAGGGAAGGGTGGGTAGGGACTAATTATCAAGTTTGGCCTTGCTACAAATGAAGGCTAATTGCTCTAACGGAGTGACTCAAAATGTTTTTAAGTAAGGAAATTATGTAGTTTTTGAGACAATGATCAGCAGCTTCACCTGATGTCCTTAGTGTTTTTGAGATATTCGCGGGAAAAAAAATATACCGCACTTCTATGCTGCTTAAGAGGTGATAAAGGGGCACGGGATAGTGTTTTGGAAATCCTTCACAGACATTTACTGTCCTCTTATTTTGAAGGCAAAGTATGCAGAACTTCATCAAATTCGAAATAAAACTGGAGAGATACAGATATACAAAGAGCGAAAACTCGTGATTATTAATGCCATAACAAAGACGTATGAAAGCCTCCCCTCATTCTAATATTTGTTTATTTTTTATGCGTTCGATGAAACATCTTCGAAATGTTTTTACTGACTTTTTGTGACACAATACTTTTTATGTACACAATTGCCGAAACCAGTTGGTGTGTGAGGGTCCAATTGATTAAATTCATTCCCTTTTCTACAGCTATTTGAGTTATCTCATTCCTTCATTGAATTAATAAAAGCCTTTATCCAGAACTAAGGGTAATGTATTTTTATAATCTGAGAAAATGTTTATGAATTCTAAGCGAAATTACATATAAGAATGTTTTGGTTGAAGTTGTTTTAGTGGTATTATACGTGGGAACAAGGGCTTAATCGAGCTTGCACTGGGTGGACTGTACTGCAGATGACGACCCTCAACTATTTGGGGTTCAAATCCTAGTATTAATATGTCAGCCGACGGAGTATATTAATCGCACTACGTAATTTTCCTTTCTTTCTTTTTATCTCCGATCACTGTGAATACGCTGCTAACTCCTGAAAATTAAATTTTTCCTGCGAAAATTTGAAATAATCTTCAAAGGTGAATTAATGACGATTCAAATTATTTGATGCTAATCAATAACACGAAGAAAATTCGAGTTATAAAAGAATTACTGTATTCATTTCGTAACTGTCGAGGGAAATTAATATTTCCAGTTATCAAATATTCCGTCTTCAGTCGGGTTGTCGAATTTAACAGTACGAGGAAACCGAAGGAGAAACGAAGAAAATTCGAGATATTGAAGTTTTTGAAGTTCGTGTTGTCATGTGCTACGTGTGCTTAGGGGTGGGGTAAATTGCCCGCTCTGACGTTCAACTCCATCGCATGATGCAAACATTGCATCACATGCACATCTTCTGGTTTCTCGCAATAACTTCACCACAGTAGAGAATATAAGAGGGTGGGGGGAGGGAAAGGGGAGGGACTTATATAACAATGAAATAACAACAATTTGAAAACGTGAGGATATTTTGAATTAAGTCGTGAATTAAGTATTACTCAACAAGTACAGAATGTTTTACTTATAACAATAAATTATTTATTGTAATTATTATAACCTTATTGTTTTTAATTAATTTTATTTTATGTACATATTACATTGTACACATTAATTTAATAAACAGTTCGAAAGAGATGTTTGATTTGGGACAGAAAATCTCTACGTCGAGACGTCTAGATTCATCTCTCTCTTAATGTCAGATGCCATGCAAATTGAGTTTCAATGTAATAGATAATAATTATGTTAAAGAATTAGTGATAAAATATATCAGTAAATATAATTTAACAAGTGTCCGACTTCTCATATGTAGGATCAAACGAACAAAATTGCTGTATTACGGGAAACATTCAAATTTCGAAGTACCTTATTGTTAAGAACACTAAGAAAGGAAATCAACAATGCTCAAACTGTTCGTAACAATGTACCAACACATCTCCGCTGAAGCGAAACCGGGGTGACATCCAAAGGCCGATTGAATGAAGAAATGTCTTTCCTGAGGTATGTTTTGGAGTTTAGAGGCTGAAATCAGGAAACAAATAATAAGAAAATAAAAGAGAATTTACATTTTAGCAGTTTTCTGATTCATTTTCGCAGTTATTATTAATAATAACGTTCTTATAATTTAAATTGGATTCTCTTCCTAGTAGTTCAACTTTTATGCATACGTGTTCTGGATACCTCGGACATGATGTACGAAAGATAATGCTCGAAACACCCATCTTTGGGAAATTACCCAGTCCGGGAATTCCTTATATGATTAAGAGAGTGAAGCATGACAACACAATACAACGTAATATAAAAATAGTGTTACAGTATTCAAGACCAGCTGTAAACATATAAGGCGAGCTCAGAAAGGATGAAAGAAAGATTTGCCAAGCAGGCGTAAGACTGTAGGTCTTAAAAAAAAGGGAGAATGCTATGACGTGTGTGAGAAGGAAAATTTGCATGTTTTCTTGAGGTCCAGAATCCGTACCCCACCTTTTTACTATACGCAGTTGAATGATGAATAAAGGTATCAACAAAGCATGGTTAGCGACATGTAAATGAAAATTTTCGCTCCCAGGTAATAGCAAACTTCATAGAGAAGAGAAATAGAAAAAAAATATGGAAGAATGATCATACTATCATTTGTCAGAATAGGGTAGATTAGCACAATCCAGACGGTAGGAAGTAACAGCAATTAAATAAAAATTTCATAATACATTTGGAAGGAAACTATTTAACAAGGTAATGGTCAGACGTCATTCCGGAACCTTGGTATGATATGATGAACCTGGGTATGATAAATCCTCTTTCCCCGGGAGTCACACGACAGGGCGACAATGAGTCATACAACTGGGGGAGATGTGACTCCCGGGGAAAGAGGATTTATTTCGATGTAAACGCAGACAAGTTTGGAACGGAGGTACAAACGAAACAAATGTTGAGAAAACAATTGACAGAGGAGAATATGGAAAGATATCTATAGATATTTATTATTATTTATTGTAATAAAATATTGGTGAAAAACAAGTCCTTAGTTTACTTTGGAAGAAAAATATTTTTTTTTCTTTTAAATCTGAAGAAAAGCATTACACCAAAGAAGTCCAGATTTTCCTTTCACATTTTTTTTCGGATTTCGAAAACAGCACAATTTTTCTTCTTCTTCTTTCTTTCTTTCTTTCTTTCTTTCGCAAAGAACATTGATTTCACATCGCGAGGACCTATGGTGAAAGGCATCCTTTTGGCGATCGAAATGAAAGTGCAGATAAGGGATGGGTGAGCTTTTATTTGTGCCCTTTCAGTTATTTTTTCCTCGTCTCCACCATCTCAGATAAGATAGCAGTTTGGTCGCACAGTTGAGTGGTGGCCTGGGGATACTTCCTGTGGGTTCTCCAGTGCCTCACTCATACGCGGCACCAAAAATAATTCGAATAGGTGTGAATGTGATTTTGTAACTTGTCTCGGTATTGAAAATCCTTTATACGAATCACAAGTGATCTTAACTAACCACGAGAGCCCGGAAGTTCATTTATTTTACCAAAAAATAGGTAAAAAGGCATTTATTTTTATTAAATTGGGCATAAAGAAAGGCATTTATTCTAGCTAATTTAGGGGTGCCAAAAGTCGTGTAACAAATGAAAAATTATGTTTAAAAGGATGTATCGGAAAAGAAATAATAATTAAAATGATCGACATTTTTATTCTAACTCTAAAATTTACTTTAGCACTTAATATGCCAGGAAATAATCTTTTCTTGGAAATGTCGATTCCAAATGACCAGACGGTATGGCGACGAATTTGCTTTATTCGCGACGCACTTTGTTTGAACTGGTTTTGTGTACTCCCTTTTGAATCATGAAATGGCAATACTGAAAACGGAATTATATTTTTCGTTCTTCGCGCATGTGTAATCGCGAGCACTGAGAACGGTATATCATAGAGAGTTGACCTCAGACGGGATCCGTGGCCGTACTGGAAGAAGAATGGGATTCCTCGTTAGCGAACAAAGCGTCGGCAATAAAAAGATCTTGACCGGTATCCTCTGCATTTTTCTTTTAGATTTTTAACAATGCCTCTACTTCCACAGAAAAAAATACGACCGTGCCTTCGTATTGTCCAGGTTTGCGGGTAAGCTTCGAGACCGGTAAGAGGAGAAAAAATCAAAATGACGTAAAAGGCAGAAAAAGACAGAAATAAGACGAAATGGCAAAAATAGGCATCAGAAGCTAAAAAGACACAAAAAAAGGGCAAAATGAAAATTACGAAAACTCCATAAACACAATTAAGTGGTTCCTATTGTCAACAGACATGAAATAGTAATAACAAAAAGCCATTTTATAAACATCCGGTCTTTACTAATCACTGAAAAATTCAAGGCGGGTTTCCCATGACGCGTCTGACATTCCTTGTGGGAGGCAATTGGTAATTCGAATTCCCAGATAAGACTTCGCTGAAGTTAGTCTCTCTCGTGTTCTCGAATAAAAAAAAATACGGAAATTTGTGGTGTTATCTGTAATGTAATATAATTATGAAATATCAGGAAGCTCGGCGACAAGCAGGAAAAATAAAATTACAGTCGACTCCGGTTATAGTGGACTTCTGGGGACTAACATTTTTGGTTTACTATATCCGATGTCAAAAGCAAATAGAATTTCTCCATAACCATTGATTTTATTAATATAGAAATTAGCCAAAAATACATTAACGGCGTGAACTGAACGTTTCAATGTCTTTATTTGTCCTACAAAAGTCAATTATTTTCAATTGTTTGCTTCGTACTTTTCCTTTGGTAATTTCTCTAGATCCTTCTCCAGAGTTCGTTCTCTCTCATTACTTGTTTCTGCATTGTCCTCTGTGTCAAAGTATCGCAATTGAGTTTTAAATGCCCCTTGCATTGTTGAAACACTATCCCACAATCCAAAGGCGCTTTTGTCGCCAAATAGCATACGAGATGCTTTCGTTAGCGGGATGCCGCAAGCGGCGAATGAAACCGAACGATTTTCCGCGCGGCATGGGTTGAGGAAGGAAGTATCGCGCGCGGCCCGGGGCCCGTTGTTGTAGGCACTGTTCGGGCAACTGCATGGAATTGATCCAAGAAAACAACCGATCGCAACAACTGTCTCTTGGAGTTCGTTGCATAATCTAACGACCCGTCCCATTTACTTACGCGGTGCCGAAAAAATAGCTCCTTTGTGAACTTTTAGGACCAACCACCGGGAGGCGTAGCTCAGGGCATCAGCTGATGTCCCTGCAGTGCCTCTGACTGGGAGGTCCTAGGGTTCCACTCCCGACGGTGGCAGGATTTTGACAGTGGCTGTATGAAGCAGAATTGTAGTGGCCGATTGCTCCTTGCCCTATCTTCGCACTTACACACACTTACAAGCTCCGCACTGCCACACTTCAGGAGAACAACCGGGAACTTAGAGGACTTGTCCCGGTGAGGACGGTGCCCCGCTGTGGGGAGATATCTGGTCGGGGAAAACCTCTGAAGGCGATGTATAGGTCGGCGCAGGATCACGCCATTGAGTGGGGGGAAGAACACCGCCATACCACGGGATAAACCATTCTCTACATTTACGGGAATACCTTAGTCGTTGACGCGCCCGGAAACGCGTAATAATCAGTTGATAGTACGCTTCTGGCAACCCAAGTTAGGATGTAGCATTACTCTCCAAAACTCTAACAGAACGTTCAAAAAGATCTTATTGTGAATTCGGGACATTAAGACTTATAACTTGCGTCTCTGGCGCCGAAATATGGTTTCAGGGTTGGCTAAATTTTCCCGAGAACAAAAAAGCCCACCCGTTAAAAAATATCATCGTAAGAATATCTTTAAACAGAAAAACCATTGATGATTTAATGATTTTTAAATTGTTTGATGGTTTAATAACTGTTAAATGATTTAATGACTGTTTTCGTGATTTTTTATTTGAAGTAAAATAAAATCAATTGAAGGGCTCAGTAGAACAAGGGACTATCCCACATTGACATAGTTCTGAGGTAATGAGGGTTCTGCCTGAACTTTCTTTAAATAACTCAGTACATTTTTAAACTTTGCAATACTTTCGCATATAATTCCATACCGGTTTTAAATAAGATATTACTCTAAAAGAATAGTATTTGATGTTTTATATAACGCTAATTAGTCAATTAAAAAAAGTGGGATAGCCCCTTGTTCCATTGACACCTTCAAGTTTCTATGTAGAATAGTAAAATGTGGAATTTGATGAGCGAATGGCCATGCCGAACGGGCAGTTGTACGGTGTGTGTGTGTGTGTGCAGCTGAGCCCCGAGGACTCGTCCATCAAGGAGCCGTTCCTGAGCGCGCTGGGGCTGGGCCCGCGGGCCAAGGTGCTGGACGGGCGCGAGCACGGCTACACGGGCACGCTCAAGACCGTCATCAAGGTGCACCGCTCGCCCGAGAAGCGCGGCTCCAAGTTCCGCTTCATGGTGAAGAGCGGCGTGGGCGGCGCGGGCGCCGGCGCGGGGGCGGCGGGCGGCGCGGCCAACGGGCTCGCGGCGGGCCCCGCGGACGGCGCAGCCGCCGCCGCCGCCAACGCCGCCAACCCCACCGCCTCCGCCTCTGCCGCCGCCGCCGCGGAGCGCGTCGAGTACCGCATCCACCGGGAGGTGAGGCAGTCCCGCTTTCCCCTGCCCTGCCCTGCCCTGCCCTGCCCCGCTCTGCCCCGTCCGGCCCCGCCCCCTGCCCTCCCTCATCTATCCTCTCTTTCCCCTTCCTGCCCCTTCTCCTTCCCTCCTTTCTCCCTCCTTCCTCTTTCTCTGGCTCCTATTTCTTTCCTTCCATCCCACCCCATTCTCTCTCCCTCTTTCCTCTTCCTCCTTTCTTTCTCCCTCCCTCCATTACCCCTTCTCTCTCTTCTCCCTACCTCTGCCTTTCCTCCCTTTTCCTCCTCCATTCTCTTTCTCCCTCCTCTCTTTCTCCATTCCTCCCTCCCGCCATCTTTCCTCTTCCTCCTTCCCTCCTCATTCTTTCTCTCTCCCTCCGTTCTCTATCGCTCTCCTCTTTTCTCCGCCCTCTCTTCTCTCTCTCCCTCCCTCCCTTCCGCCCTTCTCTTTCTCCCTTCCTCTGTTCCCCCTCACTTCTCGTCCTCTGTCCTTTTCTCCCTTACCCCTCCCCCTTTTATATCCACCATTTACATTCTCCTTCCTCTTTCTCCCTCTGTTTTGTTCCATCCCTTCTTTCTCACTCATTCTCCCTTCCCCCCTCTCCCTCTTCTTTCTCCCTTCCCCTGCTTTCTCCTGCCTCAAACTTCCCCCTCTTGCCCCACAATGTTTGCACTGACCCCTTCGCTATCTTCCCCTTACTGTCCGTGCATCTGGCTTTCCCCATTTACCTCTTCCTGTCTTCTCACTCTTTCCGTAATTTGTGTCCCTTTTTTCTTCAGTCCCTTCTTTTCTGTCTACCTTTCTCGTTCCCTTCCGGTTCCTCATTCGTTTGCCTGTGCCCATTTTGCTCCCACCAAACTCTCTCGCTTCCTTCTCTTCCATTCATTCTTTTCTTCCTTTGTGCTCTACTTTTTCTCACGCTCACCCTTCATGTTTTATTATAAGGTCTCTCCTTCACTTTCTTTCCTTCTTCCCATTTTTTCCCTTCTCCCCAATTTTTTTCTTGTATTTCTAATTTATCTTCAATCCCTCCCTTTCTATCTGCCTTTCTCACTCCCTCCCTTTCGGATTCTCGTTCGCCTCCGTCTGTGTCCTCTTTACTAATTCCTAACACACTCGCTCCCTCCTTTCCCATTGTTTCTTTTCTCCCCCCCCATTTTGTCACGCTCTCCCTTCAGGTTTCCTTCATAAGCTCTCACTCACTCGCCTTTTCCCCTCTTCTCAATTTTTTCCGTCTCTGTTCTTTTCCTAAACCCCTTCCTGTCTACCTACCTCTCACCCTTCGTTCCGTTCTCGTTCATTTCCGTGTGTCTCCTCTTTTCTCCTTCCTAACCCTCTCGCGCCCTCTTTTGCCATTCTTTCTTTTCTTCCTTTCTTTCCCACTGTTTCTCACGCTCGCCCCTCAGGTTCTTCCTTAAGCCCCCCCCCCCATATACCCATCTCTCCCTGTCCACTTCTCCCTTGTTCTCTCCTCTCACCCCTTCGAATGAACATTGCCAGAAGCCATTCTTTTGAGATAGAAATGACTGAAAAGGCTGCTGGTTGTAGAATTGCTTAGAGAAGCCATGAAATTATCAGGGAATTGTGTGTATAATATGTACATGCATGCATAATACATTCGTACTTATTCCCACAATGCTTCGAAGAAAATAGCCAGAATGTAGTTCCATTCTTTCTTCACGAGTTTCATCAACGAGTGTTTTTAAGAATGTCGAGTACATATACCACGCCGACGCCAATTTTCCATTCTCACAACTTTTGTGACTAAGTATTCTGCAATTGTTGCGTAAACTATAAAAGTGCACGCTGTAAAGCGGGTTGCATTAGCAGAACTTTGCGTATCTTTTTGAGGATAATTTATTTTCTGCCCAGAACATTTAGTTCCAAATTACTCATCGACTAAATGAATGAAAAATGACCTAACAATAACAAAGAGTAACAAGAGCGACGCAAACGAAACTTAAATATAAACAAAACGAAACTTAGGGATTCTGGTTACTGTTTTGGAAGCATTCTTTGTAGTAAATTAAGTAATTATTTTAGAATTATGGATATGTCGAATTTGTATGGGCGAATACTATAAAAATATCATAATTTATTCTATTTGTCTCTTCGTTGGAATCCAAGGAAAGATTAACACGCACGAGTGTGGCGGGTTGCATACCTTCGCGTTTCTCCTCAACTTCTTCAGATATTTGATAATGCTGATTTTCCCTAACTAAATTTCTATCGTAAGTACTTTTCAAAAGTGACATTTTATACTGAATTCTGAAATGTTTACAACAATAATAAAAAAATATTAACAATTTTTGGGAGATGTGGGGAAGTACTATACTGACCAACCAACATCTTGCTTTCTGTGCCAATTAATAATAATAATAATAATAATAATAATAATAATAATAATAGTAATAATAATAATAGTAATAATAATAATAATAATAATAATAATAATAATAATAATAATAATAATAATAATAATAATAATAATAATAATAATAATAATAATAATAATAATACTCCAGAATAATTTATAAACTTCAAAAATAAAGGTACTTTATAAGTAATATTTTGTGAAACTTTTGAGTTTGAGATATTTGTCACAAATGCTTATGGTTTATGTGAAGCTCGCACAGCGTGTTAAATTACTTACAACAAAATGGGCAGATTCAGATACTTTTCAATTTAAAAAGTCTGCCCTGTACAATACTTTTATGATATTACCAAAATTTGATATTTGGCCCCTGGACTTCCAAGTCAAGTAACAAATTAGCAACAAATTGATTACATAACATACTTCAGTCATTTAGTATTTTTTACAAAAGAAATGACCGAAATGAACAGTGAAATGTCATAGGAGTGCATTTTAATTGTTGTTTTGAAAATCAGGACTTCTCTATGCTAATAGTTGCAATTATGTTGATTTTCCTAAAAGCATACCTGAAGTAAATACCAGTATGTGTGTGTGTGTGTGTGTGTGTGTGTGTGTGTGTGTGTGAGAGAGAGAGAGAGAGAGAGAGAGATGTACAGTTGAGTTTCTAACAGAGCCTGTGTGTGTTTGTAGGTGCCTGCTGCATTGGACCCAACTGCAGCTGATCTCACCAACTTCGGACTTGGCAACCGCAAGTGTCTGAAGCCATTTACTTTCCGATCTTACTTCGGTTTGTTAACCCACTAATCACTGTCACGTTTCTCTGTGGTGTGTTGTTCGAAGTCCTCACTTAAGGTTACTGCTGGGTGGTTCTTTGACTTTATAACACCGTCTTGATGTGGACAAATAACTTGTAGACATTTTTAAAATTACGTGTTATTGATTGGGAGAAGGGCTAACTTTGGTATTGGGATACTTACCTTTTTGCGCTTCTTAATTTGTGAATGAAGATGTTTTTGTGACAAATTCGTTTGGTTTCTGTTCTCTTTGAGTTGCTTGTTGAATACTCAAGGAATTGATTCCCTTTTTGGATTGTGTAGCAGTATTGAATTTAATATTTTAGCTTGAAAATTAATTAATTTTTGCCAAGATATTAAAACTGAGTGAGTGATCTATTGAAACGTGTGGGAGTGATTTGTTATAACTTTTGAAAAGCGTTCACTTCGTGGTGATTAAAATTAAGAAAACAAAATAAGTATCATATCAAAAATTGAAAAGATGATGTAATGTTAAGTAAGGACTTACATAATGTTTTTTTTAAATATGATATTTGGTGTTTGTTTTCCGTTTTTTAAATTTTATTTATTTTTTAATTTTTTTGAGGGGGACAATTATGTGATTTATTTTCATTATCTATCTTTTTCTCTTAAATTTAATTTTTTTTAAAATGAGTTTTAAATTAAGTATTTCTGAATATAAGCAAATTATCTTTTAAAGAAATTCCACTCAGTATTATTTTTATTTTAATTTGTTCTTTTTTCAACTTTGGTTTGAAATATTATGGTTTTTAGATATTTAATAATGTCAGACTGTTTTTCCATTTACATTATGTTGCCTGAATTTTTGTAATTTTCTTTCCAATTCCTGATTCATTGTGATTCACTTAAGTAAACATTTTTGTATTTCTTTTACCCAGATATCACAAAAAGTGTGAAAGTTAATATCATAAGATTGATAAAGGAACACATTGTCTGGAATTAAGTTTAAAAAATCAAACTTTAAATATGGATTCTTGATGCATGTGATTTGTGAAAAGAATGGTTTATTTTTGTCAAATGCAAAATTTTGCCATATATCCAGTTGCTATACTAATATACTATAATAGTTTTACACATTCTGCCACAGATTTGAAAAGTCGAAGTAAATCTGTTGAGTGCGGAATAAGTCAACCACTCAGGCAAGAAATGCATTTGTGAAGTGCAGTTTTTAAAGGATTAAAAGAACTGATGTTGTAATATTTTTACAAATACCTTCTTGCATGTTGTGGATGTGCCAGGACATATTTGGAAGATTCCAGTTCATGACGTTTGTTTTTATATGTCGTGCATGGTGAGCGCTGTGGGGTGATGGCACAGAGCAAATCAAGTGATTATGCAGCAAGAGCTCAAAGCATGGACTTAACTCACGACCTCTCTTCAGCACTTTTGAATTCAGCCCTATTGAAGCTGGGAATTATTAAGATTTTTCACATAAATTCAATACTTATTATTTTAAAACTTTTTCCTTTTAATTGGATTGTTTATTTCCTTGGGTTTGTGGATGCAAACTTATTATTGAGCTTTATTATCAAACATTACTTAATTGACGAACGAAGTACTCTGTTATTCTGTGGATGAAATTTAGCTGAAAATTGTCCTTTTTTAAGATCCGAACATTTCTAATGACTGTTGTTTTGAATGAAACATTGGTTGTAGACTCTCAAAGATTTTGTGAAAGAATATGTGCTTCAGAAAGTAACAATTATGTTTTTGAGAGAAAATGAGTTCATGAGATGAGTGAAGACAGCTCAATTTTATGACGTGCCTATTTGTGAAACTGTACTTTTTGGAAGTATGAGGTGCATCTTATAAAAATATTGATTAAAAAACGGTTTTATTACTATTTAGGTTGTGTTAAAGAGAGGTTAGAAGAATTTCCTTGAATGAACAATTTTTTAACATGGTTTTAATATGTGGTGACTTGACATGAATTATTTCAGAAATGAATGCTCCCTTGTCTTATAAGGTGTTGGTTAAATATTTTACTTAACTTACGCATGTAGTCCACTGAAAAATATGGGTAGTAATGAAGCAATCACCTTTTCAGATCTTAGCACCAACTCTCCATTTCTAAAGGAGAATGCCCCAACTTCCGAGAATGCTGAAAACAAATCCAGCAATAAAGATGATTCAAAAGGTCACAGGTTAGTTATTGTTATTTTTATGAACAAGTTTTTATGAAAAAGGTCTTCGCTGTGAAATAAGAAAAAATTAAAGCATTAATTCTTACAGAATGTTTTGAATTGAAATTACAAAAATACCATGTGTTTAATATTTGTACGAAATCAAAAATTCATGTATGCTATGTAGAATTTTCTAAAATGCCTAGCTTTTTGCTAGTTTCTAATAAAATTATTATATTAATATTCAAAATTGCTTTAATAACAATTGCTGTGTATTAATAAGTAACAAGAATTTAAGAAAATAAATCATTCAAAACAAAGTTAGAAATCACTATTAGTATGTGAATAAAAGGGTTTCTAAAAAAAACAACAAAAAAAACAACAACAACAGAGTTTGTTCCTATATCTGGTTTCAAAGTGGAGAATCATATAGTAATTATTGGACGATATATGGCATCGCACTGTAATTATATGCAAAAATTTATTAGCATTTATTTGAGTTTGAGTCAGCTCTTTATTTTAATTTTGTCATTTTCAAATACCATTTTTGCAATTGTTGCAGTAACAAGGCTGGTGAAAATTTGGTCATCCCTGAGAAGAGTTCGTCGTTCTCTATTCACCCTGGCAGGCTCTGCTCGGATGTGTGCAGCTACTGCTTTGGCAAATTTGGCTCCTTGGACACACCCTGTCACATAGCGCAGCTGAAGAATGTGGAGAGGCAACAGAAGATCCTTCAAAGTATGTAAACTAGCTGCTTCTAATCTTTTGTTTGCTCGTTTAATCAGGTCTGCGTCAAGTTAAAAAAGGCAAAAACGAGATCACTTCATTAAAAGATCTATGAACATAAAAATATCTTCCATCTCTAACCATCACATGAAGCTGAATACTTACTCTTTAAGCTGATGTTTGTAATGTATCTACCATTCTCTCTGTACTAATTACTAAGAAAAGAGGAAGTTGTTTTTGGAATTGTATTTTTACATGTTACTGAATGTAAAATGAAACAAATAAAACTTTATTTTTCAGTCTTAATTTGTTACTTATGGTTACCTATGGTCATGATAACTCATGGTATTAGTTATATCCTGCATATTACTTTAAAGATTCTGCAATTACAAAAATAATTGAGGAATTTTTAAAGTGAATTGTATTTGAGTTTATTTCTCTCATTAATAGAGTGAAAAATATAACTTAGAAATTAACTTGAAGAAGGGGAAAAAATTGATGATACCACTTATACATTGTCATTTTTCTTCCACTTTGTAGTTTAGATCTTCCTTTCCTTTTTATTCTTGTTTTCTTTTTCCTCTTTGCTTTTTCTTGTTTACATTTGTCAATTTTTCTAGGTCTTTTAATTATATCAATAGTAATGATTGGATTGTTTCTTTGGGTTTCATTAATCATCAATTTCAGGGCCATTTTGTTTCTATTTTGTGTTTGCTCTTTTCTGGAGAATTTGTTTTCTAATTACTGGAGTTTTTGAACGTAAATATCATACGTTTTTCAGCCGAGACTCATCTGACAGCTGACTCGTGTCTGTGTGATGCGTGCTACCGGCACGTGGATCGCAAAGCCAACTGCCCATCGTACAATCCATCTGGAAACAGGAAAAAGTGCCAGCGAACTGGCTCCACCTCCCACAACCAGTGTGTGTCAACTGGCTGCACACAGCCTGCGGTGCACATTGTGCGGCGCAAGTGGATGGTGAAATTGAAGCGGTGTATCGGCAAAAAGGTAGGCCCATGTGTGGTATTTTCATTTGTATTGAGCAGGTCCCGTAACGTAATTATTAATGCATTTAATTAGAACTAATGAATGCATTAAATAATTATTTATTTCTATGAGCCCCATGCCCCAAAATGAATTTGTTTGTGCTTGACAGTTATGCTTGGTTGGAGGCTATGTCACCACACTTCACCGTTTCTGCCGTGTGTTTAAACCAAGCATTTAGTAATTAATAAAATGTTTACAAATAAATAAAGCAGTATTATATTCTCATAGCAACATTGACAACTGATTGTTATGAGGTTAAATATTCACTCCAAATATCACTAGCCAAAAAGAGATTTAAAAAAAGCAAATTTTTAAAACAACAAAAGTAAACAAACAAAAAAAGTGGCAGATAAATATAAAACAATTGGAGGCGAAACAAGGCATGGTGTGAACATAAGAACACAAATGCTTCTTGTACTTTAACTCGAGAAATGTGGAAGTGCCAGCTTGTGAATGAAATTGTTGACCTAAGATCACCTATTATTTTTGTATGTAGCTGGCCATTTGTTGCTTTCTGAATAATGCTGCTCCAGTTGGAGCCTTGTCAGAATTATTGAATGGTCTGCACAATTTTATTTCGACTGAACTGTGCTTTTTGTAACAGAAAAGAGAAGTGATTGACTTGCAAATTTTTTGAACATGCTACTTATAGGGAAACATATTTTTAAATGATCATAAATCTTGAAACATACGAGAAACACTTGACAGTTATGAAACACTTGTAACAATGAGTCTGCTAATAGTAGTTTATATAACAAGGGCGTGAAACAGCTGATTCACACACTAGTCGAGTGTTTGTCATCCGAGCTCAATAAGGAGAACAAAGAGACGAGTAAGGGAATTACCTTGCGCCCATGTCGCGTATACTATCTTTTAACATACTCTGAGAGAAACGCAATGTGTCAAGTAAAGGAATATAAACTAAATATCAAATAAACTAGAGATACCTTACTTGCACAAAATTAAATGGATCCCAGTCAGTGTTGTGACACAATTTTTTAAATAATAAACAAAGATGGCAATGAGATGAAAGACTATTGCAAATCATTACAGATGTTTCACGCATGCTTTGCAATGTCTTGCACACTGTAAAAAAAATGAGCTGTTTCGCACATGGGAAACAAACATGAGAAACCGTTTCATGTACGGTGTGTTAAAAAATATATTATCCAATGCAATTACGTTTTTTTGATAAATTTACATCTGTCTGCAGTTTATTTACCAGAAACTGAAAATCAGGTAATTTACTTGCAAGAGGAAGTCTCGATGGATCCTATGAATAATATGAGTGTACTTAAAGAAATCTGGAAGATGTGTGGCAATTATCTGTTACAATGAGAAGTCATCATGGGTGACAACTCTTCACTTCAGTATAAAATAAGATATGAAATGCTATTTTACTATCGTGAAATCAGTGTGCAAAGAGGTTTGAATGATTAAGAAATAAATACTCTACAATCGACTAGTTGATTCAAATCGACTGTTGCTCACATCTTTTTCAGATAATTCAAGTGTACCTTTTGAAGCTTTGGCTTGCTGGTTTCTGAGAAAATTATACTTTCACAATAATAGTTGATTAAATTCTTTTAAGTAATTTATTAGGATGGCTTATTTGCAGAATAGGTAACAGTCAAAGAGCTTAGGAATCCTATTCCGGTGTTTATGATAATGACAATGTGATAATCAATTCGACATTTTTCACGAAAATATTGTGAATAAGAGAATGACTTCATCAACTCAGGGGGCATGCTACTGATTTAATGGTAGCAATGCAGCACATGAATCTGCTGTTAATGGTAGTTTAATGCTTGCTGGATAACCTCTGGCTGCCCCATCAAGGAAATCAGAGATGTCAAGCACAAACAATTTTTGAGCTGCAAGACTTGATGCATGTTGGTGCGTTTTTCTTCCCAAATATGCTATGAGTCAGTGAGGCTGAAATGTCTCTGGTTCTCTAATAGTCTAGAAGATGCTGAGAAGTTAGAGCTGTGTTCCCCAAATTTCAAATTTCAATTGCAGAATGTTCGAACTTGCTCTTCATGTTTCACAGAACGTTTGAAACAAATATTATGACCTTAGAAATCCTGATAATATGATTAAAACCACTTGCAGTAAATAATATTACGGAGGTGGCCAAGTTATTGAAGAGAGAGTGTTAATGAATGCGACAAAAATGTATTTGCAACTATAGATCTTGATAGTAAACTGTGTGTTCGGGTTGCTCAAGCTTTATAAACAGGCCCTCATTCATAATTAACATATTTGTTGTAAAGTGCACTAAAAATCAATTTTCAGTCGATTCTTTCAATTTCAGTGTTTTTGCCAGATGCAATGAGTTATTTTATGAATTAGTTTTTATAGCCTTCTTTTTTCAGTTTTATTTACTGACGATAAAACAGTTTCTATGAGATTCACATCCGGGTTATTTGCAAGCAATTGGGGCCGAGACTGATCAATTTCTTGAAGATATTTTCGAACTCTCTTTCCAACTATTGTGAAGATATTTTCCAACTATTGTGGCATGAAGCACAGCCATACATGAATATGTATGAATTTTTTCCAAACTACTCATTTATGTCAATAAGAAATTACACACTTGAAACCATTCCTTTTCCCAAGTGCTTCTTGAGTCTCATTATAATATGCTAAGCCAAAGAAAAAATATTTAGCCTAATCATTTGGTCATCTTTGTATGTGCAGCATTTGTTCTGCTTTGTGAAAACATTCACAATGGTCCATTAACTGGTGAATGTTCTTTCATACTCGAGTTCAGTTAATCACATATGTGGCATTATTATTTGTAAAATAAGGAAGGTTATCATTGCTTGTTTATTCGTCAGAGTTCACTTTCTGATTCTGCTGCTAAATTATTCCCCTCAGACCATAAATCCCAATGTGCCAAATTGTTGGATGACTTGAATCTTCATTGGATCTGTTTTGTTGCATTAAATGTCTCAAGGACAGGTGAGATAACTCCATCGAAAGTTGTCATGCCCCGCCCTGAACACAATGCTCCTACCAGGTTGAGGTTTGATGTTAACAACAGTATATCTCCTTTTTAGATAGAATATGTGATTGCAAACAAAATTTTTAACATATAAGATCTCGTGAAGGGGCCAACAAGAAATCTAAACTTTCTCACTTTAGTCATTTTACATTATTAATGATCTGTGAACCTGTGAATACAGCTAATAAGCACGCTTTGTTCCATTAAGTAAATCATCTCTTTGATAAGTCTTCTGGATTATTATAATTAAAATGGGACTAAAGTTATAAATAAATTCTATTGCTTTCAGCAAAAAACTTAATTATAAAGTTTCCAGAATCTTTTAAAATGACATGTCTAGTTTTGGGAATTGCAATTCATGCAGTGCTGGCTTTTTATTTTTTTAAAATTTTTTAACTTATTTATTTCATAAAAAATGTTTGATAATGTAATTGTATCAGGCTGGAAGTCATAGAAAACTGATATGAAACTTAAGAGTACACAGGAATTTTAAATTTGAAAATGTTTTGTACTCTGCGGGTATAGGGCACATATCAGATTTATGTAATTTTACAGGAGAACAATTGAAAGATGTTTTTCTCCTCCAAATGAAAGTGGATATGTTATTTTGACTGCTGATATTTCAATTAATAAATAATTAAACGATTAAAAAAATTAGTGTTCCGGCTAATTTTGCGATTTGTGTCTCATCTGTTGATGGCTGCTCACATGTTTGTATGATAGTGAAAATGGATGAATTTCTTAAGAAAAAAAATTGTGCAATATCTCGTGCTCCATGCAAACCGTGCCTGTTTATATAATGTCACTGAGTGCCTTCTAACATTAAATTGTGGTGCTTTTTGGGGGCCAAAATTCCAATAAATTTTTCTAACTTAACTTTAATATTGTTGTGTAGTGTTAATTTCAATGTGCATAATGTTACCATTGGCTTGATTTTCTTTATTTCCTTTCCTTCATATTTTTTCAATGAGTGGCAACAAAAAATGACTCATTCGTTTGATGGATGTCCTGGGAGGAGAATCTGTAGTGTAGTCATCATCTTAATTATCATCAGGCATTTTAAGTCAACTGAAATCTTTCAGTCATCAACTAAAGCTCCCTTCCATTCAAAGGACTACTTTTTTACATCCTGCTGTTCCTTGGTCATAGTCTCCTCTTCATAATTGCAATGTGGGTCATAAGCCATTTGAGTCCAAGAATCATTTCTGCTGCTAGAAGCTCATAGGCCCATAGCAGTGCTCGAATGTCTTCATAGGTAGGGAGGTTTGGTGGCAGTCATGTGGCGCTTACAGTGACCTTTATGTTCATTACAGAGCTTTCTCCCCCTGATTTGCTGGCAGTCTCTTTCTCCCCCCATATGCAGAGAGAGGTCTGGGGAGGAATGAGGTATTGAAGATGCTACACTGTGGTTGGGATAAGCTCTGCCTTGCCACGATGCTAAAGCAATGTCCAAGCCCTAGATGAGATTCGAACCCCTCAGACCTCGCAGCTTGTGGCTGTCACTGATGGCAGTACGTTATGGAAAAACAATAACTTATTCATATTGCGCAACCCTTAGTTTCAAACGGTCTTGCCAGCCATTCATTCACTTGCTGTTGAGCCATCGTGGGGAAGGGTTGCTTCACAGGACATTTTATCTGCCAGTGTGTCTATTTGCAATTACTTCGTCATTGGCATGAAGTTAGATAGGTTTTTAAAAACAAGCTCTACCTCTTTATACTTTTTCAAAGCTCTGTTTGATTGTTGAATGTTTGATAACAATCCCAATATTGGAAATCATCACTGGTAAGAAAACAAAAGACAAAAAAGTAAAGAAGAAATAAGGGGGAAAAAATGAACAGAAGAAGAAATGGAAAAAAAGAAAAGCAGAAGATAGAAAAAGAAAAGAAGTAAGGGGGAAGAAGAAAAAAAAATCAATATTTTAAAAAAAATAGTAAAAATTAAGTTGTTGAGGTTCATTCATGTTTATTTTACTGATGTAAATGATTGAAACAAATTAGGGAGAAATTGTGTCTATTGAGAAGACACAGTGGAATAAACATTATTGAGAGAATTGAAGGGATGAAGAATTTTGTGGTTGATTGAAGATAAAGGAGTGTTTGAGTAGTTGTGAGTACAAGTAATTTTAAAAATAGGAAGATAATAACAAGAGTGTATTTTGATTGAAGTGAAAAGCAACATTGAGCAAAAATTACTGATGAGTAAAAATTTACCTCATTAAAGAACAATTTCTTCAAAAGAAAAGTTGTCAATTAGGCACTTGTAATTACAACAACTTTATTAAAAATCAGAAATACTACTAATCAACAAACAAATTTTACAGTATGAATTAAATAACTAATTGAGGCTGGTTGTCAGGCCGTGCTATTTTGGGGCTTCTTAATAGAGAGAAAGTCCGAAATCATTACAGAAAGAAAATAAATACAATAACAACTCTGAAATTACAGAAATCTTTGTATCTGAAGAGGAAACATCTCATTGCTAGGAGGTGGTATCCAGTGTACCACAACAGGGATGCCAGCAATAGAAATATATACCAGGAAGAAATGTTATTTGTAATGATTATTCTGGGATTAATGATTATGGGGAGTAGTTCGTGGGAGTTGTGTTATAGTTGTTTGTGGTCAGTTTTTATCGATTCTGACCTCTTGTATGTGCCTTAGAGTACTGCAGGTCATAAGAAAAACATCATAGTTTAATGTCAAAGATGCATTAAACAAACACGTAATCGTTTTGGCAATCTAAGGCGTGGCAGTTACTTAACAAGAATGGAAAGGCTTCTAACCCTTGATAACAAACAGGAACACTGCTCAGAGATGCATGGAAGGTCATTGTTAGTAGATAGATTGTAAAAGAGGCAGTGAAAGGAAAATATTGATGTGGGAATAATAATGTTAACAGTTTGTTTCACCATGGTTTCATTGGAAAGACACATTACATTTGTTTTTCATTTGCTTAATAGGAAAATAATTTGAAAATTATAAATACTAGGACTTCTTAAATAATATGTGCAACTTCACAGGTCCTTTTTGACACAGGTTACCTAATATCAAATGAGGTCAAAAAGAAAACAACAAAAAGAAACTCCACACCAAACTTGGGATGTGCACGACAGCCATGACTATAGAAAAAAAGGCTGAAATATGTATAAGGTTTTGCCATCTCAAAAGGAGTGCGAAGGTATGCAACCAGCAGTAACGAAATCTCTCCCCGCCTAACCGCCCTTCTAGAAAACTTGTTTCAGTCAGCCACATTATCTTCTCGTTCGCGTATCTTATCACGCTGTTGCGATGGTCTTACGCGATAAAATATACTAAAAGGAGTTTAGTTATCCCGCGTATCTGTGAAGATCACATGACGTAGGTTGTTTCTAAAGTTTGACCCGGTTCCAGTCAAAGCGGTGAAGTTCGTAACTGATACCTTCGACGCGGTTGTATAAAAAGTAACGCGCCTTACAATACCTACCTGTTTTTAGTGCTGGAGCTGGATTTGTCCTTGAAACCTCATTGAATTGCAGAGAAAACACGTTTCCTCTGTCGCCCTCCCCTCTCAGATAGGAACACATACCCGTGGGATGAAAGGCTTTCCTCCTCGGAATTTTGCGGACACGTTGATGTAACTTAGACAACGTCCAGCACATGCCTTTTTAAAAGTTTTAAATATTATTATATGTTTTTAATTATATTTTTAGTGGTGGGTATTTGTGCGTCGGAGTGACACCTCCGAATAGCAAAAAAAAAAAGCTGAGAGTTACCGAATAGTTGACTAGCCTGCAGCCCGCCAAGGCGCGCAATTTTTGAGCGGTCGACATGATGAAGATCAATTTCATAAATTTCTATTTGAATGTTTTATAGAAATAATTCTTTTCGTGTTTGTAACAAAAGAAAGAATTAAACAAATATACATCCATTGGTAGATACGGATAAAATGAATATGCAGAAATATTGTGTGTATATATGTATATATCAATACGGTGAGAATAATTTATACGCACGTATATTAAATTATTAGATATTTTATACGTATACAATATTTTGCGTGGGTTACAAAATATCATCCAATAATTTTTTATTCAAAATATTATAAATAGCTTAAAGGTTTAAGAAAGGAATGCCCGTGGGCGCTAGAGCGCCTTTAACTGCGCCGTGACGTGGGAGGCGTGGTGGGTGGTTGTGCAACAGTGGCTGAGGCGCCAACGAGGACACACGTCATCAGCGCACGCGCTTGCAACACGCCAATACGGCCTTCGCACGCGCCTTTATAGGCCACGTGTTTCCGTCCTTTTGCTGCCTTTTCTTCGCATTATTTTTAGTTTGTTTTTTCCTCCCGTTGTTTCTCCTTGACCTCCCTTTCGACCTTCCGCCATCCTCTTCTTCCTGTACCCCATCTCCCTCTTCTTTTTGCCTTTCAGTAAGTAATTTTGTTGATTTGGAAGAAATTCAACGAATTTCAATGATTCTTCTATCCATAGTAGTAAAACCTGAAAATGTTTCTGTACAGCCGCATTTTATTTCTGCGCTCGACCAACACGTGACTAGTAATTTCAATAATAGTAATGGATAAGTAACTCCTATTCGTCCATCCCAGACGTCGATTTGTTCAGGCTCATGTGGAAAAATAAATGGCATTTCATGGAAAAATAAATGCGATTATGACATAAAGCCTAGAATTGTTCAAACTATACAAGTATTAAAATGTACAAGAAAAGCTATAGTTAATTATAAAATTTAATGCACCCCAAGATAAAATATCCCTAAACGATGGGATTTAAATATTATCTGGGTTTATTATTTATTAAAAACAAGTCTTGTAAATTTACTGTAATGAAGTTGAAGGGCGAGGAAGGAACTCATAATCTTATAACTGATTCCGGCAAAGAACATTCAAGATAACATATTGAAAATCCAGACTATTCGCGGACCTCTTCTTAAACTTTGTTCTTCAGATCTTCGTGGAAGTTGTTGACGGCCTCTACTACGTACCGCGGACCCTTTTTGGGGATAGCAAACCAGTTGAGAAGCCGGTGTAGGGGAACCTGTCTCGTGCAGAATACATGATGCAGATTAAATTAATTTGATTTGTTGGGTATCTATATTTCTAATTTGCAATGTAATGCGCAGAAATGAAGAAAAATTCACCCCCAGGCCGTAAGAGGTGCGAATAATTTCGTTAGGATACATCGAGAAAAAACTAACACAATGGAACAGTTTCGATTTTGACTGAAAATGCAAATCTTGTGCTGTATGATTCTCGTATTCTCAAACTGTATGAGCTGCCAATTGAATTCTCCTTCTCGTTGGTCACTGCAGAGCTATCATGGGACTTTGCTGTCCCAAGACCGCATTTTTCACACTGACAGCATTTCGTCAGCTAATTAGAAAACCCATACTCCCTGTCTGTTTCGTGTTTATGATAAAATATAATTGTGAAAGAATAGTAATAAATAAAAGTAAATAAGCAATAGCTGAGTTCACATTTTGTGAGTGGAATGAGAATTGTGTGAACGGTATGTGTATTCTTTGCATGGGCAAAGTGAATGTGGAGTGGGTGGGTGCGTGCCGCGCGGGCGCGTGGGGCGGAGAGACAGAGCGGCGCCGATGCGCAGCTGGTACTCGGCGTTGCGCTGTGGGGCTTCTGCCTGCCTGCCTGCCTGCTGGCGCCGCTCGGCGCATCTCGCGCTCGTCAGGTTGGCGCGCGCCCGCCGCCTCGCCCGGCCCGCACGCTCACGCCGCTGCTGCGCGCGGCCCGGCCTCTCGCGTGTGTCGCTGTGGCGCGACTCACCGCCCCTCCCCACCCCGCCCAGGTCCGCCTTGCTCCTCCCGCCCCACTCCTTCCGTCCTGCCTCGCCCTGCCCCTCTTGCTCTGTTTCCTGCCTGCCCTGGCTCTCTCTGCCCCGCCCTCCCACTCCCCTCCTGCCCCTGCCCCCGCCCCTCCGCCTCCCGCCCCACTTCTCCTGCCCTGCCCCCTGCCTCGGCCTCCCGCCCCGCCCCGCCCCACCTCGCCCCCGCCCTCGGGGCCCCTCCTGCTGCGCTCCGCTCCCGCCCAGGTCCGCCTTGCTCCTCACCACCCTGCCCCCGCCCCACTTTGCCCCATCCCACTCTGCCTCTTGTCCTCCCCGCCCTCTCCGCTCCCGTCCCGCCCCGTCTCCTTGCTCCCTTTCTTCCCGCCCACTCCATCCTGGCTCCGGGCCCCGCCTTGCTCCCCTGCACCCCAGTCCCCGCCCCTGCCTTGCCTCGTTCCGCCCACCTTTGCTTAGGGCGGTTCCTCACGCCCTCTCCCTGCCCTGCTCCCAGCCTGGCTCCTTCCTCCCACTCACGTTGCTCCACCTTTCGCCACGCCCTTCCACTGGGGTCCTGACGCACCGCAGCACCCCCTTCTTGTCTTCCCATTGATGCCCGGACTGTCCTGACCCACCCTCCACGCTTGTGCTCCTGTTTGTCCGCGACCCTCTATCCCCTGTCCCCTTTCCCACCCCTCTCCCTCTCCCTGCCCGGCTGCACCCCCGCCTGCCCCCACCGCACCCCGTGGCCCTGAGCGCTTTTTTTCTCTTCCTTCCGCCCACAGCCCTTACACCCAGGAGCGTTGCAGCTGTTTCTGCTGCCACTCTGCCTCCTGGGTTGAGTCATTTTTCGACTCTAGCTCCATAGTTCATCCGATCAGTATCAGACGAATGTTGCAACAGCATCGTAAGATGCGACGCACAGACTGAGCGAGATGTTTTCTTCCTCTTTCTTGTCGAATTCTCTCCCCTTACATTGACATGCTCTGCGTTGCCACACGGGACCTTATCCCTGGTCGGCGGTGCCCCGCTGGGGGAGATACCTGAACCGATCCCCCTCCCCTAGCCGACGGGTAGGGCGGCGTCGGATCTCATGTTCTATGAGGGGAGGAAAGCTCGTGAGAAACATTCACTACATTATTGGGACTAACGACATTGCTCTTGGCGTGCACGGATACTATCAATCGCATCACCCTTGTCCTCACCCGCTCCCTCCCTTTCTCCTCACCCTCGCTGTCGACTTTGCCCTCGCCCCCTGCCACCTCCCCCGCCCCCGCCCCCGCCCCTGCCCTCGCCCCCGCCCTCGTCCTCGGCCGCGCCCTCGGCCTCGCCCTCGGCCTCGCCCTCGGCCCCGCCCTCGCCCCCGATCTCGCCCCTCCTGGCCTCGCCCGCCCCCGCCCTGCCCCGCCCGCCCCCGCCCCCGCCCTCGCCCCCGCCCCCGCCCCCGCCCCGGTTTTCCCAGTTCCTCGTCATTCCCCCTGCATCATTAATGCTGCGATGAAAATGTCACCGTTCCCGATCCCCCCTGCCTCTTCATTGCCCCATGCTACACCACGCCACGCCCGGCCCCACCCTGCCCCGCCCTGTGCGTTGCCGTACGCCAGCCCCTCCCCTTGTTCTCTCGCCGCTTCTGCCTTCATTCACCACGCACCCACACGACCGCATTGCTATCTGATTTCTGCGTTCAGTGTTGTGTCCAAAGTGTCAAAAAATAAGATAATACTGTGGCTGTACGTAAAAAAGGAACATTCAATTCTTAATTCATTGTGAAAGGTGCGTGTAGGAGCATCGTTTCCGGGTTATGCACCATGGGGCCATGTGCTGCGGGTTGCAGTTGCGCCTGGTCTTTCCGTTCATCATAATCTGAGAGCTTGTAATTTTTTCGTCATTAATGTTTGCGCGCCTGGGCAGTAATTTCTCCTTGTTGGCTTACTAGAGGCTGGCTTAGGTGACACAGAGCATCAATAGTTGTCACTGCAGTGCCTCTGATCACGAGGTCCTGCGGATCGATGAGAATTCTTGCGGCCGGCTACTCTCATCGGTATTGTTACGTTTTTTTCTTCTTTTTTTCCCTCTCGAACGCGTGAATGCCGGAGCAGTACTCCAACAAACGGGCGGGCCAGGAACAGGGCGCGTACGTGCCTTCTTTCATTTCCTGACCTCTGCCCTCACACACTCATACTTACATGCACTACACAGCCACTCATGTCGGGAGGTCAGAGCTTGTCCCGAACCGAGGCGTTTCCCAGCTTGTAGAAGATACCTGGAAGTGGGAAAACGCAAGCCGAGGTGTAGGTCGACGCCGGATCTCTCCATTTAGCGGAGGAAAATCGCCGCCACTTCACGTAATAAACACATGCACTATGCTTATGTGACTAATGACAGTAGTAGTTGACGCTCCCAGAATGAAATAATAAAACAGTCTACATTGAACACGGTCAAATGCAGATCTGATGCATAACCACTGGATGGAGTTTGATGATGGTGCCGGGGAACCATCGTTGAAATTTCATTGACTTTATGTGCAGAAAGCTAACTCAACAGTTTTTAGTAGCTCTCAATATTACGTGTGTAGTAGTAGCTTCCTTCAACTTTTAGTACCTTCCAATATTACGCGTGCACCCCTCTCGGGCACGCCACTGAGAATATATTATTGGACATTCTGTTGAAAGCACGGCGCCATGGAGAACACGGGCAAAATGCGTTCATTATTAACGCCGCACGATCGTTACAACCCCTGGTACATGTATAACCATTATTTTTTATTTATACGTTGTAGCTTGTTATTGCCTTCGATACGGAGGTCGATACACACAGCATAACTTACCTGGATCCAGAGGATCTTGGGGAAACATGAAAATAGTTGAATGCTACTACATGTTTTCTTTCTGGAGGGAATTATGGGAGGGAAATATGAAAAGACAAACCGAGTCAAGTTAACATGTAGTTAATTAGTAAATAAGTAAATCTGAATCAATAAAATTAGATAAAAAATAAAATTATGTGCCACAGGCGTTAACTGGTTCTAAAGCTCTCATGCGTTTGTGAGCGTTCGATCATTGGAACCCTTATAACGCCCTTTGCGCATGAATATTTTACGAACTTTTCGTATTTTTTCCCCACTTTGAGGCGTTTGTATTATTGACGGTTCCGCGTTTTTGACGTGGGAACGATCGCCGGCCCGCAGTCTTTGGCAAAGAAGCGAGGGCTGGAGATGTGGCGGCTCTAGGGATGGCAAAAAAACATCGATGTTTTCCATCAGAAACATCGATATATTAACATAAATATTTTGCTTTCGATGTGTTTTTCACATCGGTATTTTGTTGAAAAAACATCGATGTTTTTATAATTTTTAATTGTTTTAAATAAATGAATTTAAGCACGTTGTAGAGTAGTAGCAACCCACAGCAGTATCGTTGTTTTGTATCATCCTCTTTATCACGCTGCACATTTTGCCTGTGCAAACTGAGGAAGTTTGAGAGCTGCTCGTGTTACGAATTCATGTTATCGCGAGGCGTGTCATTGCCTGAATCGACTGTGAAACACGAAATCGACAGCAAAACACGATGTTATTTATTGATAATTTTATTCTTTACGTTCAATAATAATTTTTATTAACCTCCTACTACCATGCTTGTAACGAAACAAAATATATCCCTTTCACGTCATGTAATTAAAACTGGATAGGAAAATAACGTGTTTATTAGTCTGTAATTAAAACATCGATGTCCGATCCGTGTCAATGACGCCCATCTCGATCGGGTTTTTGTCCAGTATCCCTGATCCATTGAGCAAATGCTGAGATGGCTCCTTGATTTGCTTCTGGACGTAAATGTAGCTTCACTATGCGCACGTTTTGTTGAGCTTTCCTTTTGCTTGTAGTGGTAGTAGAGCTTAGGGTGACTTTCTATTTGTTAGCGATAGAGAAAAATCAAATCTGTTCGTTCGTTTACCGTTAAAAATAAATTTTCTATAATTCGGCAACGAAAATATTTAATTTTTGAATTGTTAATCTCTCGCTTTTTTAAATTTATTATTATTATTATTATTATTATTATTATTATTATTATTATTGATTCATCTTTCAACTATTAATAGTTAAATTGTTGGGAAGGGATTCTGAAATTCAAGGAAGCGTGCGCATGATTTTCTCCCCCATACGTCACATACAGTTTTTGACTGATTTGGCTAAATAAATAAATAAATGTTTTAAACATCTATGTTTTCGTCGTCATCGAAAAGCCCTTTAGCGCTGTATGGAAATGGTGCAATGTGCCGTGAGTGGGAGGCGGCGGGCGTGGAGAGGAGAGGCGAGGCGAGGCGGCTGCCCTTGAGGCGGGCGCCAACCGGAAGCGAAGCGGGGCGTGGCGGGGCGGGGCGGGAGTGGGGGAGCCGCGGAGGAAGGAAGGGGGGCCGAGCCGGCGCCTGCCGCTGCGCGCACCTGAGAGGCGCGGCCTGGTCGACGCATCGAGAACGAAACACCCACCCCGAACCGTCTTCTTTTAAGGCTGCTTTAGGGACATCGAAAGGCGGCTCCGCGCTTTCGTAATCCGGCGAACACCCAGCAACCGCTCGCCGAATCCCAAGTGGTGTGGATGAGCTGCTCGCTATTTTGCCGAGTGATGAACGTTCTTTACCCACCGCGTGTGGGTCTTTTGGACACATCAAAGGGAGCGAACGTTCGCCGAACACGTCAGCTGCTGGGGATTGGGCGAGCAATTGCTCGCTGCTCGGTGAATGCCGAGCAGACTTAACATTAAATTTACCACGGGCATCGTACGTTAATTACGTAACGCTAAAAAGAAAGGGGGGTTGAGGCAAGGGAACGCTGCGTTACAAAGGGGCGAGGAGTGTCAATTTTTGTTACGTAATGCTCGTACTAATTTTTTGAAAATTTTTAACGTTTTCTAAATAAGTCTTTTTATTCAGACTGACAAATGATTAAAATGTTAAATTAAATTTTAAAAAATGTCGATTAGACAGTTATGATGAATATGTTGTTTCTATAATATTTTTGGAATTGTAGAAATATTTTTCGTCATTGCATGTACCTGTTACATTTCGAAGAAAATATTAAAAAACTGATGTGCATTCCAGAATCCTATTAAATTGGTCCACTAGTTTCGCCCCATGCATCTAAGGGCGTGTGCAACTTGTCAAAAATTTCTTTAGTTATACGACTTTCTCTCACTCAAAATTTGTTCTCCGCTTGTAATGTGTAGTCCTCATCGCCTACTAATTCTGTCTTTAGTTGTCATAAATTTTAATACACAATGCAAAATTACGGCAACTGTTTTTTTTCGGCTATATACTGTATTTTTTTCTCATTGAAAATGTGATGTTACAAGCGTTACGTAATTATGAGGAGGAGTTGAGGTGTGTGTTAAAGCTGCATTACAGGGGAGAGAGTCATAGAAATACTGCATGTTCCTTGACGTTTTTCTACAAGTTTGAATTTGAAAGCTGTTTTAATGTGTTGTGGATTTGACAACAGAACATGTCAAATATTTGCGCCGAAAATGTCCGATGGAACGTTGTCATTCTGTGCCCGCGAACGACATTGAACACTCAAAGCCAACGACCAATCTTTTCCTTTATTTCGTACCACAAAGTACGCTTATAAATATGGGAAAGGTAGGATTTTTGTTGAATTCCCTAAATTTTTGAAAATTGAAAACGTTAAAAACTTTGTAGTCCTTCTAGAACTATAATATTGAACGTAAGGGAATTTTTCTTAGTAAAATGTTCTCCGAAATTAGATCTTTCAATGGGGTCACTCAAACGTATTCAAAATATAAGTCGTTTTCACGCAATTTCCCTTGTAATTAGGGCAATTTTAAAAACAATATTGTCCCAAAAGACGGCACCAATTATGTTTTTTTTTCTTGGACAGTGGGAAGTACACGTAAATGGCGCAGGTCCGATTTTCGATGACCCCGTCTCTGAATTTTGTAAAATTGCGAAAGTTGGAAGACATTGTGGTGTTGTAGCCCCAGGCGGCAGTCTTTGGCTGCTCGTTAAAACAATAGGCGGGCGCAGGCGCGGCAGGGGAAAGCGAAGCCAAGAGCAGCGCAGCGGAGCAGGGCCTGAGGGGAAAGCGGCGCTGGCTCGCCCGCAATGGGACGCGGCCGGATGGGGTGGGAGGCGGTAGCGCGGCCGCGGAGGGCCTCCGAGCACAAGTAGGCCTCGGCGTAGCGCCATCGCACGGCACGGCACACGACGCGACAGGGGACACGACGCGACTCGGCACGACACGACACGACACGACGCGACGCGACACGACACACGACACAGCACGGTACGACACACGACACAGCACGGTACGACACACGACACAGCACGGTACGACACAGCACGGTACGACACAGCACGGTACGACACAGCACGGTACGACACAGCACGACACGACGCGACACGGCCCGACACGACGCGACACGGCCCGACACGACACGGCATGACACGACACGCCACGACGCGACACGCCACGACGCGACACGCCACGACGCGACACGACACGACAGGGCACGACACAATAACGACACGACACGCGGGCGCTACGCCCGTTGTACACGGTCATTTTTTCTCGTCATTTTACATTGGTTAGACGGTTTCAATCGGTACCGAAAAATGACGCATGCTTCATTTTTCGGTACCCGTTTCATCATTCAGTTTGATCACCGCGCTCCTGATGTCAATTTTCTTATTTGCTTTACGAGTGGTTCGGTTTATTACTTTTACGTGGTCTAATGTGTTGAATTGTAATGTGAAGTGATTAATGTGAGAAATAAAACATAGCGTCATTGGTCATAGACAACCTCCTATGTGGAAACAAAAAAAGGAAAAAAAAAGAAAAAAAAGAAAAAAAAAACACACAACTTGTACGGGAGGAAGAAAAACCACTTTTTGATGTTTTGATTCTCCTCCAGACACCCATTCGACCTAGCTGGTGTCTAAAATCCTGCCACAGTCAGTCTCCCGATCAGAGGTACTGCAGCATCAGTTGATGCCCTGAGCCGCCTCACCCGGTCTGGTAACACTGGCATCAACCATGTCCTGTAGTTACGTAAATAGTGTCGGTTACCCGACCTGGACTCATCTGACATTTCGTATTATTTGGCTATTTTAGGCGTAGTCTATTTTTGTGACTTTGGACTGAAACAATTGCCAAATCATGAAAAAAAAACTGCTACGTGATGATGGGAGGTTAGGAATGGAAAGCACAGATGAAACTGAAAAAAATATTCTACCGTAGAAGCAAAGTATCCCTGAACGCGCGAATGCATCTCTACAAGAAATCGAAAGTTTAATGACAGTTGACAGCCAGTCCGAAATATCCGATGAATAAATGATTGATCTTCTCAATTGCGAGGACGATGAAGAGCAAGCACCAACTGATGAAGCAATCAGAATTTCACACAACGACGGAGTTGAAGCTCTAGAGACGGCTATTAAATACGTTGAGCAACAAGAAGCAGCAACGGGAATCGACATAATAATGCTGCTAAGAAGGCGAGATTTCGAAGCAAGGAAGCAGCACTCGTCGGGAAAGCAGACATCGTCAAAAAATTTCTCTAAAACAACTCGGGGCTGATTTTTCAAAATTTGTCTTCATGGTTTCAGTTGCTCTGTTGTAAAACAAGATTTCTTTCTTAGATGTAAAGCTATGTATAACAAAAGTGTTCGTTTTTTTTAAAACTTTTTCGTAACACCTCCCTGGTATCCGACATTTCGATTATTCATTGTTTCACCCGTCTCTTTATGTCGGATAAACGAGACTGCTATACTCTTCTTCATTTAGTGTTCTTACTATGTTGCACATACACAAGAATATAATTTTTATGCCTGTCCAATTTGGAAATCAGTATCGAAAACAAACATGAATCGAATACAAACGTTTCGAGAATATCTGCCTCTAAAACTGCTAAAGCGGCATGGTTCTTTCAAATAAACCAATTCGTAAGGAGTTAGGTATACTTCCAATTTAATTTTTTTGCAAATTTCCGCACAATTGTATTGCAATAATAATAATAATAATAATAATAATAATAATAATAATAATAATAATAATAATAATAATAATAATAAAATTTGCAGTTCATGTTCAATTATGAAAACATGATCAACATCGCAATCGACTAAAGCGAAAATTATCCAAACAGTTGTTTGTCCCTCATTAATCTCTTCTATTCATAACACTTCATGTCAGAAAACTGAAGTTAGTTAAAACTTGAGTCATAAAACTGTGTTATGTCTAAATATATTAAATGTTTGTTTATTACCTGCTGCTCAGCAAAATAGACCGTGGGTACAATTAAAGGTCCGTTGTTTAGAAGTGTCCCCTGTTCAGAAAAGATAATGGATGTTACCCAACGATTGAATACTAAGTATATTTCAGTGTTTTACGAATTCAATGTTTAATTTTCTTGCATTCGATGAACAAAATGCAAATGGTGAATTTAAATGTTCTCTAGTGAACCAACAAGGATAAAGCCTCCTTCCTGTCTACAATTTTAAAAATAAATACGCTCAATAATAACAGGAAACAATGCGGGTTTGAGGGAGGGTGAGGAAAAATCGTCTTCTCAAGGTCGTCTTTGTTGGCGACCCCCCACTATTCTCTATCGTGTTGTGTGAATAGAAAGGAAGTCGTTCCTGCACACTCCTGGAAACTAGAACATGTCGAAGATTTTCGGGATCATTCATGGCTGTCAAGAAGAGTAAGGATATATCACAGTGCTGTGATTTTGTTTTATCCTTTACAGAATCTTAGCGAGCGTGCTGCATTTGATCTCTGATTGGGGGCAAAGTTATTCTTAACCGATGTAAAAGGCAAGTGCGTAGGTGCCTTTTGTTTTCAAGCGTGGGAACTCAATTTACCTGATTCGCTCCAGGCATTGGCTTTTACCTTTAGGTCAGTCCTGCAAAAAACCGAAAGCGAGTAATAAAATGAAAATAAACAATGAAAATAAAAGCTAAAGAGATGAAAAACTGCTTTTAAAATAGATCTGTAATGTTTTAAATATTTGGTACGAATGTTAACTATTGGTGTAGGAATAAAAAGGGAAGGGAACTACTTTTGACTACTAGACGACTTTACCAAGTTTGGGGACAAAGGTAGAACGAGGCCCAACTTAGGAAAACACCACGTCGCTTTGGTAGTGAAATATCAATGCGCGTGGAAAACGAAGTTTGATATCGAGTAAGCAACCCGCAGTACATCGAATGCAGGCAGAGCAATTTGGGGGAGATGGTGGGGATGTAAATCAACATCTTTCTATTTTTCACAATAGATAGAATTCACTCCTTTTTGTGTAGTTGTAAATAGCCAGCCAACGTTAGTAGAAAAAAACAACAGAAAACTGAACAGCTATTTAAAAGAAGTCTCCCCATCTCGATCAGGTTTTTCGTTCAGTTTCCCTGATCCATTGAGCAAATGCTGAGATGGCCCCTTGCTTTTCTTCTGGACATAAATGTAACTTCATTATCTGTGCACGTCTTCTAGAATTCAGTGGGAAATATAATTATTCAAATTATCGTTTCCATGTCGCGGCAGGAAGTATTATTCCTTGACGAAGGACATCAAGGATAAGAGCCCAAAATGTATTGCTTATTTATCCTTGAAAATAGATTATATTACATGAGAGCTTTTTTTTAAAAAAAAAAATTAAATTTCAAAATTCATGTAGTATATGACTTAGTGTAGGGATCACAGAATTTTGAAAATATGCACAGAATTCACTTCTCCCCGTAGCACGTCATACACAGTTTTAACTGTTTTTGACGTAAAATAAATAAAAACAATTAATGAAGAATGAACTGTCCAAACAAGAAAAAAGTCAATGTATGTTGTATGTATGTACGTACGTATTCGGGATTTTGGGTGGACTGTTCGACTTCGCCGACTAGCCAACGACGCCCCCCGTGCTTGAGTCTAAGCCTTTGCACGCTTGGGGGTAAGTAGTGAACTTGTATTCCCTTCACCGTAACTAGTAAACTCTGCCTGCCTGAGATATTCGTTGTTACAGAGCTACAGGAAGTAAGACGATTTTAAAGGAAAGCTACAACTCTATTTTTGCCTCGACCGGGAAACGCACCCGGAATCCCACCGTGTGAAGCTAGCACGCTGCCCATAGGCCATCCTACAGGCAGTCGAACAGTAATGTAATCTGTATTACAAATACGCCAAGATGCAAAACAGATCTACATAACCGTTAGATGGATTCTCGAATGACCAAGATATGATTTGAAAGCTTATATTTAACTATTTCCGACATTTTGGTTCGTGTTCGAAAAACGTTGTTTACAACTATCTGCAACAAGAACGTAGCCTATTGGACACAAAATGAGTTGGCAAACCTGCTGCAACGCGGAAAAACAATCCCTGGCAAGTAACTTGCCTCCGCGAAGATTGTGGAGAAGCAAACTCTTATGGCTCCACGAAGGACTATATTGACAATTCGTGAAGGGGTTGTATTACAGTTCATCGGAAACGAACGATATGTATGATTAAGTTATCTGTTTGATTAGAAATATATCGAACCACGAGCCTGTTATATTGTTATTCGTTTAATCGCCGACGTAGTTAAGGTAAAAATAAAGGCTGCGGAAAACCCCCATCCTCAGTCTTGAAAAACTTCTCTTATGACCGCACGAAAATGTTTCAATGTGTATTTTACACGCGGCCGTTTCTACCCGCTACCAACACAACTCCCGAGCTCAACTCTCCTCCCCTCCCCTCCCCTCCCCCCTCCCACCTCCACATCCTGCGGAGGAATCAAAACTTCGCCGCCGAGAAAGAAAAGCTCCGGAGCAAGTCGGCTTCAACTTTTCGCGTGTGACACCACCGGAAAAATTATTGGCATCGGCGAAAACGCTGGTGGCCGAAGTGGGGAGTTGCTCGGTTTTTCTTTTCTGGAGCAACTAAGAGGAAAAGTTTGTTTCTCAGCCCTCCCTCGCTTCCCCTCGTCCCGTCCTTTCTTCCCCAGTCCCGTCTCGCCCTTCCCCCTGCAGGTACGGTCGCTGCCGCATGAAGTTGCACCCCGGAATAGGCAGTTTGAACGTCGTGTGTTGGATGGCATCCTTTTTTTTTACTGTTGACCACGTGATTATTTATTTGTTTATTTATTTAGTCAAAAACTGTTTGTGACATAGAGGGGAGAAAATCATCTGCGCACGCTTTCTTGAGTTTCAGAATCCCTTCCCAACAATTTAACTATCAATGAAGTTAAAAGATGAAAAAATAGTAGTAGTAATAATAATAATAATAATAATAATAATAATAATAATAATAATAATAATAATAATAATAATAATAATAATAATAATAATAATAAATTTAAAAATACGAGAGATTAACATTTCAAAAACTAGATATTTTTGTTGCCGAATTATAGAATTTTTTTTTAACGGTAAAGGAACGAACAGGTTTCATTTTTCTGTATTGCTAACAAAATAGAAACTCACCATAAGCTCTACTACCACTACAAGCCAAAGGGAATCTCAATAAAACGTGCGCATAGTGAAGCTACATTTACGTCCAGAAGCAAATCAAGGGGCCATCTCAGCATTTGCTCAATGGATCAGGGAAACTGGACAAAAACCCGGTCGAGATGGGGGTCATTGACCCGGACCTGGTTCGTGCCACGGCTCTCCTTGCACCTACACTTCCACTATTTCATTGACTCGGTTCGTTCTGTTGACTCGTTTACTGAACGGACTCGTAAACTACTTATCAACCTCACTATTATCCGTGCACGTTTGCTTGAATCCTAATTTCGCTAGATGTGAGAGGAGTGGGAGGTTTCAAACAGCACTGTATCAAATCTGAAGCTATTTTGCGAATAAGTTCAATTTCTTTTCACGGGAGATAACATTTCTGGTTATTATATTTTTTCAACCACGCTCGTTGCTATAATTTATTTTTAATTAAACTAATGTTAAAGTGGGGGTATGTATTTGGGGACTCGAGGAAATGTACGTGTATAATACCACACTTACTACTACTACAAATCTGCAGCAGCACACGAGTCAAATGAACTACAAATATAAATGAACACTTTCTTAGTGATGCGTTTCTGTTTTTGTATTTTGCTGCAGGCATGGATGCACTATTTAGGGGATTGAGGGGGGACCCCTATTCTCCATTTCAACCGTACAAACGGAAGTTAATTCTCGTCTACATGCGCAAAATTCAATGTACTTCTCAGTAGCGTAACGAAATGATGCAGGGGTCGTCCGCAAAAGTTTTATCTGGGGGCCCCTTCATAAAAGTGTATAGCGAATACAATAGTACCTTAAATAATAAAGATATCACCTTATATAGGACCCGAAAGATACGCCACGATACTTCTACGATTTAAATAGACTTTAACAATTTATTATCGAATACTTAGCTTTGTTTTCTTGTGCCTTGATTACAGCCTCCAGTTTTCGTGGTATTTCCATCAACCAATGTGTAATACTTTTGAATTGTTTAACTAATAGCACGCAAATATGTATTCACCATGGAAGAATATACTCTCTGAAGCGTGCATACGTTGTCTTCACTATTCATTTGTTTGTCCATCAATACGAATTGCTGAGGGCTTTGTCTCGCAGAGTTCTAGACCTCCTGTTATATTTTTGTCAATAATTTAAACTGTTGTAGAGGGCTGTGCATTTCTATTCGGGAGATGCATTTCTTTGATCATGAAGGCTAGAAAGAAGACGAAACGCTTTTGGTGGATTGTGCAATTTCGTGAATCCATATACGTCTCGAGACGGTAGTTCTTTTTTTGGCAGTTGGTACACGAGACTATTTACACGTTCAGATTGCGCTGACAGTTTAATGTTCAGATTTTAAAGACGTCTTTCGGGATTCGGGACAAGGGTATAATGTTAATTTAGATCCAGTGTTCGAATTGTTGGTAGTTGCAGTTGCTTTATAAATTCAGAATGTTTTTAGAAATCAAATCACCTGTTTTTTATTAATACTATTTATATACTGTAATTAGATGAATATGTTACTACGCTTTGAGTGTTATTTACTTTTTTATTTTGAAAATGTCGGCGGAGCTTCATGTAAAGTAACTCTTAAAACCAAAGTATACTTTTCAAATTCAAGGTGCAGGTTTGGCCATCCATCTTAAAAACGTAGATTCTAACTAAAACGTGATAGAAGTACTTTACTGCATAGAGGAACAATAATTATCGATTTTTTCATATCATGGGACAGCAATACTTCTTATGTCGAAAAAAATCGCCCATTTTTGCCGCCGCATTATTTAACATTACTTTCAATATTTCTCATAAGGAGTATACGAGAATGTAAAATGTGTTAATTAAAAATATTCTGAGTATAAAAATAAGTATATTGAACAGAGATGCAGGATATTAACCCTACATAACTTTGTTAACAATTTTGGCTTTCCATGACATAACCATTGGCTGGAATTTGACCTCGGCTACCTTGATGGTAGTACCATTTTACATGGCATTTGCCCTACTTTCCCAATTTCGACGTTCGTTTTTGCTGCTACTACAGTAGCGCAATATCCCTAACTCTGGATATTCCTAGTAAATGAGTCCGAGGAATCCAAATTATCCCCATGGGTTCCATGCCGTCTGATAATACAACATGTGTGAGGTTGATTTTTCGCACCCGAAAAATCCGTGGGGTTCGATCCCGCGAACCGGGGGAACAACCCGGTTGGTGCTGGCGGATTTTTCGCGCCGTGCTCGCGCTGGCAACCTTGAGTGGAGGTGCTATGTTGGCGAGCCCGTGGCGCGGGCCCGCTGTGCGTGTTGCCTACCCGTCGCCGGCCGTTGCTCTCGACTCCTCTCGCCAGGTCGGTGACGTCATCTGCACTGGCAGCGTTCACCGAGTCGCGAGGCGAAACGAGCGACGCCGGCCTGGCCTGGCTTGGCTTCCGCTGCTGCAAGCAACCAGGAGGCCGTGACACGGCAGGAAATGAAGCGGCGCCGTAGGATCTTTATTTATTATTATGAATAAACGAGGGCCCTTAACGTTCGTCGAACCCAACAAGAAGGAATTGATTCCCTACTCCGAGAAAACAGAACGACCAACGTGAACGATAGAACACATTACATGTATGGAAAATGACACAATTGTGTACAATCGGAGTTTGGGAAACGCACTATTTCAATCGTACCAAAATACTTTTAGGACGCAGTTGTCGCTTCCCATTGCAATTCCAAGTTGACGTCTAGGATTCACCGCGATTTACATAAAACAACTTTGAGTATGTGCAACTAATAATTTCTGATGCGTTTTTAGCCAAATACTTCGGTTGCGAACAGTTTGTTAGAATTTTGGGAACCGAAAGTTCTCATTATCCAATCTACATATTGCCCAAGTTCGTTTCCGTCTTTTGTTCTCTGGTCTCGCAGAGAATTTGTTCGTTGATTCCATTGAGGGTTAAGACCCAAATAAAAAAATAATAACCAAATAAAGTATAATCAAATTCCTTATCTCTCCTAGTTTTCCTAATGCCTCATAAGTACTTACATGTATGTAAAAGACATCTTGGAATGTCATCTGTCTAATATTTACGTTTCTCGTCATATGACGAATGAAATGGTATTCATACGTGGCCTTGCCGAAAACAAAGCCCCCTGGTAATATATTGTCGCGATTGGAAGTGCCTTAATTTTTTAATTGAGTAAAATTCGAAGTTTCGTATGGACGAAATAATTATGATATGGTGTCATTTATATTAATGTGGCGTTTTATTTTGTCATGAGACATTTTGACATTGCATTCACTTGTATGTACACTTTGCCAGCATTTTTCATATCAAACGTGAGCTTGAGCTGAATTGTTGTTAGGCCATCATTCTATCTTAATGTCTCCACAAATCCTCTTCCTCCCTATTATCCATAATTTTTCTTTATAACTGAATCCTTTAAAGACAGCTAATATTGCTTTTTTATGAGTTTTGACTAAATTGATAGCTATTTCTCAAAAATTCTTCTGAGTATATCCACTTGTTAGAAATTTGCAGTGACTGTATTTTGTTGATGCTGTTGCTAAGTGTTTGTTTGTCTTGGCAATCTTCAGAGATCAAATAAATTTTCTCATACCACAAATTCTATGGAATTTTCACTGAAGTTTGAGGCATTTGTTTTGTTTACTTTTTTGATATGCTTCTTTATTGGTTGAATTAAGCATTTCTGTTGCAAACCAGGATCTGAGAGTGAAATAAACAAAACAATGATGAATCAAATTGAGGGAAAATATTTATTATGATTACAGTTTACCAAATATAATTAAAAAGTAACAATCAGTATACTTTGAGAATGACAAATGAGAGAGAAAGGACTCTCTTCTGTCTTAGGAAAAGTGAATTAGGAAAGATCTTGGGTTTTACACAAATTATTGATTCTTCTTGGTGTTCCATTCAAGTTTCATAAATTGGAATTCAGGGTTGTGTTAATTTTTCTGTTTTTTCACTATGGTTTTTTGGAACTTCATTTAGAAATATGGATGAGGCATATGGAAGTTCATGTAGGCACAATTAGATGCACTTTTATGCTTAATATTTTATTGTGATTCATTGAATAATCAGAAGTGTAGCTTGTTCTTAGATAACCATTTTGTTAGTATGAAGATGTACTGAATTTTTTCCAGTGGAATTTTTTTAACCACTTACGGTTGCTTATTGCAATATAGTGATTTAAATTTTTTTCTTATCATTTTTTAATTGAATATGAATTATAGATGTTCAGTTGTTTAAATATTGTAGAAATTGCAGGATAAGTTTCTAAATTGTTTTCCACTTTACCTCATTTTCATCACATCTGAGAGATTTTTTTGAATTGTAAGGATGAACATAAATTAAAAAATATTTTGTTCTTTCAAGATGAAATTGTTAACAGAATTTATTTGTGTGTTCTGAAGAGTGAGGACAGCAAGATCATCATGTATTCTTAACTAATACTTTCAATTCTTCTTGCAGGTTCCTGTTGATATGGAGAAGACCGCCTTGCACCAGCCTTTTCCCCTGTGCTCACAGCATTACTTTTGGGTGGAACACTATATGCAGTGTGGTTTATGTAAGCGACGACTGTCACTTAATCATATGTACCTGCTGGGTCCAGAAGTGCATCAACTCAATCAGGCCCTTGCAAATGTGTCAGTACCAGTTGCACTGTCCGAAAAGATATTTGTGTGCAAGCTGTGCCGTTATTTCTGCCAGTTATGTCTTAGGTATCAGGATCAACAAACGCTCACCTCTGGAAATAGATTATTTTGTGAGAATTATCGCAAGAAGTGAGTAAAACATTTTTTAGTTTTCTATTATTAGTATTTAGTGATTTCTTACTACATGTTAATTTATATTATTTTCATTTTTCTGAAATTTTAGAAAGTACTCCACCATTGGGGTACTAATATGATTACTGTTGGTTTGGACTAAATGCACATAAACACATTGCATGAAGTTTGTGCGGACCAAGCTTCTGTGAAATAAAAATTGCCTTCAAATGACATAATTCTTTGCATTTAAAACTTAAATATTGAAAATAATACTCTGTTGATCTTTTTGGAAACTGTGTCGTAAACAAAGCATATATTATTGTAGTTGCAAAAGTAAATGAAGGCCAAGTATGACATGACAAAGAAACTTAAGAAACTTAACTGTCTTAAATTTAAAATTTAATATACATCTACCCTGAGGACAGCCACCTCAGAATCTTGTTACAACTGTTCAGAAGCCTTTTCTGGTAATTTATCCGTACTATTTAACCTTTCTTTAAAAAAAATATTGTTTTTGGGCTCTTAATACCAGTGAGCAAATGACAGAAGTCTTTCAATTGAAGTGGATTGTGAAAACATGATTTTCTCATGGTGTAGATCCAGGCAAGAAACAAACTAATTTTTATTGTGAAGGAGAACTTTGTAGCAGACTTACAATGACCAATTTATGCCTGGTATTAACTTTTGTTGTGTTTCTCCCCATCTTTAAGTATTATACTTATTTACTGTATTAAAAAGTCTGCATTACCTAGTATTGATCCCTGCATTGCTCAGTGATGATTCCTTGATTTAAAATTACCTTTTGTCATTTGATTTGTTTCTTCTCCAACCAATGCCATCTTTTTAAAAGTGAATTATTGTAACTGTTTGTAGCTTACACTTAATGCAATCCATATCATAATTGTAGTAATTATGTTTCTGCTTTTGACAGAATACTGTACCAGAACGAGATTGAAATATCAGACAGTGACGACAAGTCTCAAAACTTCATGCCACCAAAGAGTAAACGAAGAAAAACAAAATCTGCTCCTTCAGCCAGCGATGGAGAAGGAAAAGTAGAGAAAGAAAAAGGAGAAAAAGACAAGGAATTATCTGTTTCTGCCAGTAATGATCCACCTGTGGTCGTCCTTGATGGTGGAGATGGTAGCAATTCCATGGATTCAACAGACTATGGCAGAGCAGGAGCAAGTACTCCTACTATTGACTATAGTAGCCTTGCATATCCAAGCACTAGCTTGGATATCTTGTCAACTCCAATTCCAGTTTCTACTGCCTCATCCTCCACCTCCACTTCTTCCTCCAAACAGCCACCAAAGACGCCTCGAATCCGTGTGAAAGTTGGTAACACTACACTGGATCCAGCGACAGAGATAAGACCTGTTTTCTCCCCTCCAGCTGAACCACCACCTTCTGACCAATTCCAAATGCAGGCAGGCTTTGACTTCAGATCTCCCTACCAGCCTGGCTCTAGGAAACGCAAGGGTGACTGGGAAACGTGTAACGCAACATTGCAGTTCACAAAGGAAACTAAAAAAGACTTTATGAATCTCCAGAGGCCGTATGGAAACCACTCGAGTTTCATGAGACATCTGGTGCTGTTGGAGAAGTATTGGCGGTCTGGGGATTTGGTGCTGTCTCCAAATGCCAGTGTTCGAGCAACTTCATACATCTCTAGTATTGAGAACCGAATAAAATCTTTGGAAGGGCCAATGCGTAGTCACTTGTCAGTACCGACAACTTCAGCACCATATGTTCCACCTGCGTTACCCATTGTTACTCCTTCTGTGTCCGTACTGCCTCTCCCACCCCTGCTACCTGTAATGCCCCCACAAGTACCTCTCCAGTTGCCGCCACCTCCTGTTGCAGTTATTGATCTACCTGTGCGACGATCGTCAGCGATTACAACCACGACTTCCACCGTCAAGCCCATTACAATCTCAACAGTTCCAGTGTCTGCCAATTCCAGCAGTTCTATGGGCTCATCAGTCACTGCTTCTACATCAGTAGCAGCACGACTTACCTCAAAACCATCAGCACGCAACAAACCTCTCCCAAACATCATTCAGGTGACAACCAGCAGTGGAAAGACATATCCAGTCTACAAAGCATTTTCCCTGCAGCAGATCAAAGCACTTCAACAGCAGAGGAAACAGGTGTCTTTGAAACAATCTCCGCAACAGTCTTCGAAGCAGTCACAACAGCAGTCTTCGAAGAAACAAGGGCAGGGACAGACACAGTTGTCTCAGCAGACACCATCTTTGGTACAGATGCCTGATCTACTACTTCCTCAAACGCAAACCAGTGCAACAGTAAATAAGTCAATGAACAATGAATTTGTACCAATGATTGGGGATGTTTGGTCTTTGGCCCCAGAGAAAGCTACGAAATTGTGGGAGAAATCTGAGATCGACATTATATCAGAAAAAAAATCGTCAACACCTCCTTCCTCTTCTAGGCAGCCTCAGACAAGTATTTCACAACCGAAAGTCTCAGTCACCATCCTCCCAAAACCACCCTCAGGAAAGTCATCGGGGCGTTCGAGCCATCTGGTAAATATTGCCCCCAAACCAGTTGCAGTAATGACATCAACTGGAGTCCTTTTATCTCGCAACTCTGAAATCAGCGTTTCCTCTGTGTCTGTCAGACGTGATGATCCTTCGAAATGCTGATGTCCATTGTTACAAATGGTGATGATGAAGAAATCAAATATGAAGTGCATCCACTACATTGGTCCCCAGAAAGATTTCCTTTGTTGTTGCTATTTCCTTAATGTGCAAGGTGACTGGTGGCCATTGTTGATATGTAAAGTAACTAATTGTTCTTTGTTGAAACTGGCACAAGCGTGCTGTTACCCCTCTCCCAATATTAATCTTAATTTTGTTGTGTACCACACACTCGTAAATATTTTATGTTTGTATTTAAACTGAATTAACATGACTTCCTAACTTTGAGGCATCTGTTCTATTTTATTTGTTCTTAACTGAGCAAATAAATAAGTGACTGATAATTTAGGTATGGAAGTAATAAGGATGATAAAGAATGCATGTAAAATATTGTTTTTTGTATATCTTGGCTGAGCATTCTTGCTATGTCCGTCAGTTGAGTGTGTGGTAAAAACGACAGTTGCAGGTGTATAACTGCAGTTGTTTGTTAAGTAAGAACTGTAGTATTAGTAGAAATATAACATTTTGAATATTACTTCACTTGGACCAATATTTTTTAATGATATTTGAATGAATTGTAAATATGTAATCAACTCAGTGTAGCATAAGAGGTTGTTGCCAATGGGACAATAGTATCTTCATGAGCTTCAATAGACCTTTTCCCTCTTGAAATGTTACATTATAAAATATATTTATTTAAATTGTATGTTTACTTATGTTTATTTTATTTTTGCACATAACAATTTAAAGAATCATGTACACACTTTAATATCTTTTAAATCAGCTCATTAAAATTTTTGCCATAACGTTTTGAAGTTTGCAATGCATCTTGGCAAGTTGATGTCACTGCAGGGAAAGATTGAAACAAGTGATTTGCTCTTTGCCACCAGGAATTTGAAACAATTGTGAAATATTTTATCAGTTATATGTTCTTCTTATGGTTTTTGTTGAAGATCTGTGCCTCAATAATTATGCCTTCACTTGGAGAAGTAATTAAAAACTCCCTTTTGTTGGCTTCCTGTTATTTTTTGGGGTCAATTTTTAGTTGTGTAGGCCATTGAATTCTTTTTATCAAAGATCAGTGAAGCGTGTGGTGTGACCAATGTTCAGATCACAGTAGCTGTGTTCAAAGGAATTACATATGAATTTCCTTTTTTAATTTGAAGTGAAATTTGTGATATTAAAACACTTTGAATTTTTTTTCTTTCTAGAATTGTTTTTCCTCACAGTTGCAAGTGTCCTGCCTTTGTATATTTTATTGCAATTGATTATGTATTATTGTTTTTCAAATCCTTTAATTTCTTTTAACTTAAGTTTCACTAATATAAATATATTTATTAGCTTTAAAGCCTCAAATTATGAGATGAAATTGAATTTCAACATTAATTTGTTTGTCAAATTATAAAATTATGAATTGTATGTATAGTTATTCCTATTCTTTATGTAATTGAATATATTTGGAAACGTATAATCAGGGCATCAGTGAAAATCAGAAAATGTTTTTGTTCATATTACAGACTGTAACTGGATAATAGTGGACTCTTTTGTGTGCGTTAGATAATGCTAATCAATTAATGATGTGATTATGGTATTGGCCGAGACAAGACTCAAATACTTTCAGGATGTAATTGGTTGTAATTGACATGTAAATTTTTATCCTGGTAGCAAAGAGTGAATAAATGTGGGATGGTTCCCAATTGCCTCACTGCCGCATTATATAAGGTCAAGAAGTACAAAGATTTCAGGTTTGCATTCACTACACCGTGCCTAGAATGATCTCGCTTATGATTATTTATGTTAATTTCAACTCTCAGACTTATGCTCTGATAAGTAGATGACTTGCAAGTTGTCTAGCAGTTGCTATATACCAATATGATACATTCAATGATTAAAAAATGACAAGAGTTAAAAGTCAAGTTTCCTTATAGACATTTGCCTTCTGTTACATTGATTTTTTGGCTGATGTAAAGGTAGTTGACAGTTCTAAGTGCCAATATATTTATTTTTGTTGGACCTGATGTAAGGTAGGGTATGGCATTTCTTCAGAGCATCTTCCTGGTAGCCAAAATGTTAATTTAAATTGTAAACCTAATATTGATGCCTTTGAAGTTCTTATAAAATCTAAACCTTGACAGATGTGTAACTTCTGTTTTGAATTTCAGATTTGATAATTTACATTGAGCAATAAGAAAACAGCATTATAGAATGTGTGTATAATATTCTAATTTCTTGGTCTAGTCTGTCTGGTCTGTAAAAATGTTTCACTAGAGGTATCTAATGACATGCTCAGGTACAATAATGATTCAAGTTATCTGCGGATTAGACATAGGCAAATAATTACAAGAGAGTTGAGGATTATTCCATGTACAAAAGCATTGTATGATTTAGTTTCTGATGGATTGCAAATACACACACAGTATCACATGCTTGAGTTTTAGATTTGTCCAAACTGCAAATGAAATGAGTAATTTTATGTAACAGCAAAGGGCACTTTGTAATTGGCCGGTGGCATTGGATATATGTGGGCATATCAGATTGTATCAGTGTACAATAAAGTCGGCTCGTGGATTGTTGTGTTTTGCAAATTGTGCTTTGATCACCATTTTGGTAGGTTTGCATTTGAATATTTCCATTCTTTTGAGGAAAAAACATTCATCTATTTACAGGTGTGATTCCTCAATGTAAGGTTTCAAGGGTATCATAATTTTTGGAATATGGATGGTGAATTTTGGATCAGTTACTCAAAAGGGAAGAACATATCTGTAAATTAATTTTAAAGTCATTCACACATTTTTGGAAAGCAATATGGTGCTGAGATTTCTATCCAGAATTTTTTCACCAGTTATTTGTTTTTTTCTTACTGCAGATTTTCTTTCAGAGCAGCAATTATTAAACCCAGAATCATATACTTTAAATATTTCTCTTGATGTTTATCTTTAAAATGTGTCAATATTGTTAAGTGTTGCATATTGTTCTTTATAACTTGTCATTGGTAACAATTCACCATCCGAAAAGGAAGTAAATTGATGTACACAAGTAATTTTGTATGAGTATTGAAGACAAATTATCAGACATTAATTTTCATTTTTATTGTGTATTTGTTGAGTTTTCTTATTAAAAATACAATTGTGAATATTAAATCATTTTCAGTAAATAATATCATGTTTCTGTATATAATAATATTTTTGTACTGAAAACCACTGTATGAATAATTTTTAGAATTGTAAGTCTGAATTGGAATCCCATTATCTTGTAGCTCATAATTTGAATAATGTATTTTTGGTATAAGCAGTTAATTTATTAATATTTCAACTTCCTGTTTCGCCATTTTTACTGTATAAATTCCAATGAGTGTTCATGTTTAACAACATTATTTCCTGGTTTACAATACAATACATGTATTTATCTGCAGTCCTGGTGCTAATATGTCTTATTGTACTCTTTCACATATTAATGGAGGGTCAACCATATAACTTACGTTTCCACAAACATTCTGATGTTTGTATTCAAATGAGTCAGCTTTGTGAAGATGACAACTTATGCTGTTCCTTATTAGAGAGGTCTCTAATGTAATAATGTGGGTGCTTCAGATTATATTTTTTTCCTTTGACAGTCTGTCTTTGCCTTTTCGTGATTGCTATTAGAAATGTAACTTTCACTTGCGTAAGTGAAGGAAGCCAAAATGACAAGTATTGAGTATAAACATACAGTTAAAAATTCTGTTTGTCGTATTTATTTTTTGTTTTCTGTAAATTACAATTATTTGTGAATTGGTAGAGATATTTTATGCAATGTTGGGATCTGAAACAAATTTCTGTGATGGTACTATGTTCTGTCCCTTCATGAGATTCGCAGAAAGATTTGTAATCCAATGTTGTCGTGTTCACTTTTTCTTTATTACCTACTTCTTCATTGCACAGAATCTGAAAATCTTTTCTACATTTGCTTTGTTAGAAGTCGTGTCTTTTACTAGGTATTGGAGGGAGACCATATCCATCATGTCTATCTTTTCTTTTCCTGTAAACTCTTTTAGTTGTTATTTCTTACAATCTTCTTTTATACTACCTGTTTTTGCTCTGCTTAATTTTGTTTGCATAAAGTATATATTTTTTTATTTTCAAATTAAAAGAAAAAAATATATTTCTTGAGAATTTTGTAAACTATCTGTTGAAAATAATTTTACTGCTTTCTCAGAAAATTATCCTTTCATGATTGTACAATTGAAATATTTGTTAGTTTGAATTTATTGACTTGTGAATCATGTGCATTTGCTCAAGAAGAAAAGAAACATTACATTGTTTTTTGCCACACATTAATTGAATTAAATATTCTTTTAAGCTATCGGCTCTTGTGCACTCTGAAGGTTATTATTTCAAGACCTTTTGAGCATCACAGCTTACTATTGACTGTTGAAATATTATATTTTATGCAAGAAAATTGCCTTAGTTTAATCTGAGCTTGGAGGTGGTGCAATTAAAGGATACTTCGACTATTGTAATATCTGCCGAGTTATTACATGTTTTGGAATGACTGTGATATTCCTCGACTGATTTCTCGTTAGCCATTATTGACTTCAACTTTCAACAAATTCAAATTATATTCAAAATATTATGGAAGTTATTCTTCTGTAGTGCCTTGAATTGTTGAAGATACATCTCATCTGTTTTTCAGGACTTATTTCCATCCACGTATTCCAAACAGGACATGAAACACTTGCCACGAGACAGTTTATTCTGCTCAGGGAAAATAATTGTAGGCGTATATTTGCCTTTCAATGTGTTCACAATTCTGGTTGCTTGAATTAAGTCATAGTTTTTTTATAAGTGAGAATTTAGTGGATGAAAAAAGTCAGTTCACTGGGATGTTTAACTTAAAATAACTCTGAATCATTAACAGTGGTGTTGTAATTGAATGAATTGTGTGTTCAAATCACTCTCACTTAAGTTGAAGACAATAAGAAAGATGAGAAGTCTCTCTGCAAAGTCAGGCATTGCAGTGGTAGCTTTTGATATCTTCAAATATATATAGAACTTCCTTCTGCATTTGTGTCTGTGTATTGATCTTCTTGATTTAATTTGGTGTGTTTTCATTTCTCTGTAAGATGTGTTCAATTACTGTTTTACATAAAATTTGTGCACCTTGGTATACACAGGTGCTCAGCTGTTTTGAATATGAATTCATTTCAAAATTTGATATCAAACAAATTAGTGGATGATTGCTGGCTTGAAGATACCTTTTGATTAATAGTACCAAGGATAAAATTGAACGAAAATCCCTCAGCCATGTGCTGTTATTTGAAAATGATAAGTTTCATTTCATTTCTAAAAATAGAGATTTTTCTTGTTAATTTTTCATTATCTGAATGATAAATCTGCCGTAGTGTATAAATCAAATTTAAGAATTATTTTTTGCCAAACATACCAATAAATCAGCAAAGACAATGACAGATTTTTTTCTTCTTTTTTCCCCTTCTTTCTTTCTTTCTTTCTTGTGTAACTTTAATTATTTTTCACTTGAGATTATAGACAGCAATTTTTACCATGTTATCCAATGACTTAATGGTTTTAAAACGTGAAATTCTTGAAGAAAAGACGTTTCAGATTTTGGTTGCATACAGTTGCATAATAATTGTTTGAACATACTACATCAAACTCTTCATTGGGCGTTCTGAGTAAGTGGAACTGTCCGTCTTGAACTTCTGTATTAATGTTTATTGTGTATTCCTTCTCTAGTGATTGAAAGTTGAACACCTTTTATCATGTAAAATTTCATTCAACAATCTTGTCTCTGATGAATTCTGCTTATGATCTATCCTATTCTAATTCTACTGTTCTCTGCTTTGGGGCAGGTTCTTAATTTACGTTCTTAGCTATTTCAATAAGCTATGCTGCTTTTAATTTTTTCTTTTGTTGTGGGATTCGGTATGAATTAAGCATATATGTTCACGTGTATTGTGCTTAAATGAAAAATTTGTTATATAGTAAAGCAATGTAGATCAGAATACTTTATCCATTTGGAACAGAGCAATAAACTTATTAAGTATTTTATTCCAAGAACCATGCAGTGCCTGAGATTTAGATGACATTCACTCGTTGTACGCAGTGAATTGGAATAATTGTGTGAGCTGTTGTTTCCTTATCTGTTCTCATTATTCCTGTCAAAACTGGTCTAAGACTGAGGATTGGTTAAAACTGGTGTGCAAAGATTGATGATGAATGTCATTTTCTTGTGCTATCATTGAATGGAACTATCAAGAAAGTGCGAGGCTTGTTATGTTTGCAAAAGTGCTAAAGAACTATAAAAGAAAAGTAAAGACGTAAAAAGTAATTATCTCAAATATTTGTGCTCCAATCACAAATTGACAATTTTCTCTGCCTAAGCTCATTTTAAAAGATTAAAAATTGCATGGTTCTGTTAGATAAAATATTTTCTTTCTACTTCTATTTTGCGAAACAGAATTTTCAAATTTTTTTCATTATTTTCCATCTTCATTAGTCTTGTTTTGATCAAGTAAAGATAATTTCTGCATCATTTGTTTGCTTTATAGGAATACTGCGTGTATTGCTACCTACAGGAACTTGAGACTTTGTGAATTTATGTAGTTATATTCCTTTTTGTTTTTTCTTTGTGTGCATTTAACATTCACATTCAGATCATACCCTTTTAAACTCCTCTATAGGCACTTGTTTGCAGTAGATTTTTCCACAGATAAATATTTGCACTTTGTTACATAGCACTTTTGGAAGATCCAAGTGAAATCTCTGATATTATATAATTTATAAAAAAATACTAAAAAGTTGTGTATCATTTGTACAACTTTATTTGTTAATTATTGATTCTTTGCATATCAGTCGGGAATAGCTCTTAAGTAGTCTTGTTACTTTTATAATTATTTCATTGTTTGCATTTTTTGTTGCCTGTTGTCATTGTAAATTTAAAAAATGTGGGTTCATGAATTTATGAAAATTAATTTTTTTATTTTGTAATTAATGAAATCTCTCAATTGTAAATTAATCAGTGCAGATTCTGTCCCGTCTTTCATCAGGTCCATCTTATCTACCCTACAATTAAGCTTCCATATTTAGAAGGAACTATACACATTTAAAAAAAACAACTGTTTTTGTAAGAAATGTTCAGATTTTTCTTGGAAGCATTTACTTGTTATTTTTTCTTAACCTTTTCATCCCTAAATTAATATTTCCAAGAAATATAATGTAATGCATTTTCAACATTGATTTTATAATTCTCTTTGAAACTTTATCATGAATCATAAGGTATTTCTTTTATATTTTATTATATTTGCAGAATGTCTTGTTGTTTTAAATCAGTTTTTGTAGTCATGTTAGTGAGATATAGTTCTTTACATCAGAATAAAATTCATAGCAGTAATGTATCACATTTTAAGGGTTAGATGGATGTGTAACTTCTTGTTCAGTTTTCTTTGATTTTTCTCTCAATTTTTTTTGTGTTTGGTCCCAATGTTTTATCAATTCTTCTTTGAAATTTCTAGCTCTAAATCTCAAGTTACCAGTATTTTATCACTTAAAAAATTGTCTAATTAATAATAAATTATTAGAAAATATTTAATCTTAAATTGAAGTTGAGCATTAAATATGTTATTTTATCAGATATAATAATTTTCTGAGAATCTGGTTTGCTCTAAATATACTTAACAGCCTGTGTTTTGTCAAAGAAATGTCAGCTGTGGAACAATATTTTTCAAGCACAATAGTTTTTGAACTGGGTAATAAAATATTTTGAGAATTCTGTATCAGGTGATCAATTGTCATTTTTTGCATTTTTATACACTGCTGGCAGTGAAATTTGAGATTAAAAATGTACTATTTTGTTCCTTAGCTGTGACTCCAATTTATCATGTAATATCACCCTTTTTCACTCATACATCAAGAAGCTCACAACTTTTTCTTCTTTGTGCTAGTGATATATTGACTGCTGAAGGTCTGATGCAGTGTACATATATTTTGCCTCTTTAAAATATACCTAATACCGGTTTTCTGATGCCTTTTCTTCCATAGTCTTTATGTAAACAATTTTTAACTTTCGGGTTTTGTAGTTTAATAGAACATCAGTTATCCATGAACCTTTGGGTGTAAAGGATTCACAATTGTGTGTTATTGTAATTGAGATCACTGGTGAAGTATGGTGGTGTTTACCAACAGTGAAGTGAAGTGAATTGTAGGCCTGATATGGCACTCAAAAGGGAAAAGTTCCCTTAAATAACGTAATGGAAGGATAGTCAGTTATTTGTAGTGTGTTTTTCTACTGTGTAAGTTTTATGACATGTTTGAACATCATGTTTTTAGCTATGCCTCTGCAACCTTTCTAACTATTTGAACAGCTTTGCTTGAAAAAACAGAACCCTATTGATGTAAGACAAATAGTTTAAATTGGGAGTTTTAAAAAATGCGTGGCAAACTAGGAATTATCCGAATTAGTGTCTAGAATATGATTTAAATGTTTTAGATAGATATAAGTTCTACTTGTTTCTCTCTATGTTAATGTTACGTTTTTTTAAAACAAATTCTATTTTTTAATATTTCTTGACCTTTGAAAAATGATTTTTTAAATTCTACCATTTATGTGAATTTGATACAGATCTGTTTCAGAACATAGATTGTTGCAAAACATTGAAAATTTTGTATCTAGAGATCTATTTAGCCTGTTTTGCATACAATTTCTTAGGATATTCATTCCAAGAATGCTCCTAATTAAGCTACAAACTTAAATTCAACAAAATTGTACTAAGATGTATTCATGGGTTTGTTGTTTCTTGCTGAGAAAATAGAACTGGCAAGCTGAACGACTAAAATAAGTTAAATGTAATATTTTGCCTTGTGAATCGGTTAGTCTCAATAGCACATCTGAGAGGTGAGGAACCACAAAACCTGAAGGGAATTCTTAAAAAGTCTGTTTCAGACTTCTTAGGTGCTGAACATATTTACATGAAGATGGGTTTTTAAATGTGCTTGTGTGAAAATAATATCTTCCCTTCATGTTTTTGGCTATACCGCTGTTTTCTCACAAAGTACCTGGCTCATGGTTTGCTCTACAATAAAAAAAAGAAAATATTTTTATGAGAATGTGCAAATCAGTGGGCACACACTCTTGTAGCCTTATATAGTAGGGGTGTATCATCAATAATGAATGCAATTTATCCAAAGTTGGCTTTCAGCTGCCACGTTCTGGTTTTGTACTGTTTGGTTGTAGAGGCCACTGGCTAAATGTAAGGAAATAATTCTCTCCATTTCCAAAAGCTCTTGTGGAAAGCTGAAGATGGTTGGTAGATTGAAATGTGGTTTGAAACCTTGAAATGGAAAGACAAGGGAAAAAATAAGGCTGATTACAAGACCCAGTAATTGTTTGAACCAGTATATGTATTTTTATATAATGATCTACTAGCTCTAAACATTATTTTATAATGATCTAAATAGAAAAAGTTTATTCTTTGTAATTTAGGGTATGCTGTAGAGTGATATTTGTGAGTGTGCTGTGTACATTTGATAATTTCTTGTGGAACAGAGCAAAACAGATTTCGTGAGACCACACAAGAATGTTCGTAGCATGCGAGTGTATGTGTGTGAACGTGTGCAGAGAAAAACAAAAATGTGTTTTGAGAGCAAAAACACTGAGGTGATTTTTGATTGTTATGTTTTCATGGTATTTTTTCTAGTGTTAAAGATAATTCTGAGGTTTTTTAAAAGAAAGACTCAATTTTTAGTGTCTGCTGTTAGGGCACTGTTGAACCAAAATGAATGCAGGGAATATGTGCGGTCATAAGTGTTTCTTTTCCTTGTTCAAACTTGAACTACATATGAACGGAATGGTTGCTACCTTTAGTTTCAGTGCAAATGTATGTATACTATTTCAATAGAGGGTGGAACTCCTCCATCTTGGGTTAAGTTAGGTCTTACTATTTACAAGTGCCTACTGGATGATAAGCTTTCGTTTTTTTCCTCCAAAGCCTTCTGCTATGTGTGAACATTTAAGCGTGGGTATTGAAAGATTTTGTTTCCCCAGCAGTGCCAACTGTTGTGCTGTATCGTTGAGTTGTCAGTGCTCTACTCAATAAAAGCCCACTTTTAGCAATAACAATTCAGGTGATTTCTACCCCATGAACAATTGTTCCTTATGACCGTTATCCCATTTGCAACTCTCCTCATCCAAATGTATCATTCAAACACCACTTTAAAATGTATACGATTTTACTTTTGTATATAATGAGTAATATGCATAGCGTAAGAGATAGTTATGTAGCGATGCAGAAAATTGAGGAGTAGATTTTAGCAGAAATAAATGTTTTGATATCCCCTCTTTTCGAAAAAGTTTTTTTTTTAACCGTCTGTGAAAACTAATGCCTAAACAATTCACAGCATTTCTTTAAAAAATGAATATTCCTGGTTGACATTTTCTAAAAAAATTGCCCCAAATTTTTTAAATGAAATCTGTTCTTCAAAATTACATCTATAAATAAGTTCATGTACTTTTTTAAAATGAGTTTTACGTAATGTTCGAAATTGGAAATTCGGATTTCCAGTGCTGCTTTTGCTGAAGAGTCACGAGTTATCAGGGCGCAATACAACAATGACGAAGGCTGTTTGAAATCCAGATAATTACTCCTTTAATGTTGCCCCCCTACAGGGGAACGAAGTTTGTGATTGCCGACTTTGTGTTGCATTGGCTTCAAAATAATTAATTTTCGCCCTTCGTGCGCTGCGATTGATGAGTAGGGGGGCGGATTTTGATGACCTAAAACATGGCCAGAAAATGATCAATAAAATGCTCTTCAAATATTTGTAAAATGCCCTAAAAGCACAAAAATGTAAGAAATTACCAAAACCAGTTCGGATGAACAACTCAAGCTGTTGGATGTTACTGCAGTAATCGAGGCTGCTGCTATTCTTTCAAATGCACTCAGCTTGCAAATTTTGTTTGAACTGTTCTTTACTCGGAAATCTCTGCCTTTAGTTATCGCGAAATCGGCCGAAGTGACAGTGGTGCTGATGGGGGTCACAGGAACCTTCGATTCTATAGTACAACGGCTGACATTTTTATTGATTCATTGACTGATTATTTTACAACACTTTGCCAGATGACATTAAACGATTAAATTCGATAGAAAAGTTTAAATCCCAAGTGAAATCGTTTCTGCTGCATAACTGTTTCTATACAATTAGAGACTATACTGAGCATCACAAGAAAAGTAACATTAATTTTAACAATGATACATAATGCATTATTTACCATTTGGACTGTATAAATGTGTATAAACAACCTGTAATAAGTATTGTACTACAGGCTCCGGGTCAATGATCCCCGTCTCGATCAGGTTTTCGACCAGTTTCCCTAATCCATTGAGCAAATGCTGAGATGGCCCCTTGTTTTGCTTCTGGACATAAATGTAACTTCATTTTCTGTGCACGTCTTCTAGAATTCAGTGGGAAATATAATTATTCAAATTATCGTCTACGTGTCGCGGCAGGAAGTATTATTCCGAAGGACAACATGGATAAGAGCCAAAATTTATTGCTTATTTATCCTTGAAAATAGATTTTATTACATAGGAGTTTTTTTTCCTAAAAAATTGAGTAGTATATGACTTAGTGTAGGGATCACAGAATTTTGAAAATGTGCACAGAATTCACTTTTCCCCATAGCACGTCATACGCAGTTTTAACTTTTTTTGACGTACAATAAATTTAAAAAAAGACACTACAATATGAGCGAAGAAATCGAATAAGCTACTGGTGAACGTTTGTTGCATCTCTTAAATTTTCTTTGACTACTATTAAAATATTAAAATCGACGAAATCAGCGAAAAAATGCATTAAAAATGACGGGAAAAGGTAAAAGGTGACTAAATCGAAATCGACGAAAAATGCAAAATAATGACGTATAAAAATGGGTCATTTCCTTTTGTCATAACATAAAATGAATTTCTATATTAAACGGCATTGTTTTCAAGTGAAAAGAAAAAAAGAGACATTTCATTAAAATCCGCCCCTAATAATGAGTTTTATAAGTGGTGGCTGAGGTGTGTTAAAATGGACAGAAATTGCTGTATTACAATATTACGAAATTGTCACTAATGCGAGAAAGTACATGCTGTTGTAGCGTCACAAGTTTTAATATTGAAGTTAGCAGCGCACGCCCGGATTAGAAATGTTACATCAGAACTCTTAATGAATTCAATAATATATTCTTGAAATAAATTTAAACTAGTAGCACTACAAAATAGCTCAGACTTTCTCGTATTAGTTAGATTTCTAATTTCTTTGGTCCCTTTCGGTCTTCTTCCATCCTTTTGCCAGCTGCCACCTATCGCTACTAGAAGTACATTACGTAAAAATATTATTTCTCAATTTTTAGGTTTCCGAATGGTAGTACCAAATATTACTTGAAATATCTTAAAGAAGAGTAAAATCTCATGTGTGGACATTTTTGTTGAAAAATTTGGAACCGTTTTTAAGGAAATAATTGAGCTTTACTGTGTATGCGGAATTTGATACCCTTTTTCACTTCATTGGAAGTCGTGTGAAACCCTTTCACTCACAAATACAAGAATGTATACAGATCGGTGGAAATGTGCATATTAACGGCGTGAGATTTAAAAAGAATCCATTTGCATAGTTTTAGAAAAAAAAATCCAGCAAAATGGCTTTCACGTCATCGTACACGGTGCATTTAGCACTACCCGTAGAAGAAAAACTTTGGAGCCCTTTTTGAGAAAATGGTATTTGAGCATTTGTGAAAATGCGAAATTTTGAGATCATTTTCACAGAAAATTGAGTTTTCGAGAAATATTATAAAACACCATTTGAAGCACTTGTATTAACAAATTCAATAAAGTATACAAATCACCCTTAATGTAAAATTAACGACGTGAGAGTCAAAAAATATATTAGTGTAATTTTTGAAAACAATAACAACAACAAAATAACAGAGCAAAATGGAGTTACTGGAGCAAAATTCAGGAGCTCATCACCACCATTATATCTAAGGAGTACTGTGCGACAAACCGTACCTTTGCAGAAAAGTTCAGAAATAATTGAAAGGCGAAAAATAAACAAAACGCTGAATTTATTTATTCAATATATTTTATAAACAATTTTTATATTCGCCGGTTCAGCTTTTGAAATCAAAATGACCATATTTTCAATTACAAACATAGATGTCAAGTTGTAAATTTGTTTTAAAGTATACGTAATATTCAAAATGTATTAAGCCATTTCTATGTTTATTAATAATAAATTATAATTATTTTAAATCAATATCGATTTTAGTTTAAAATAGCTTGAAAATGATATTATTACTACTTGGCACAACGTATCCTCAATTTGGAAATGAAACCACTTTTTTGCGCAAGTTTACATTAAAAAAAATCCTTCGAGTTATATATAAAAGTTGAAATTTTTACTGAAGTTTGATATTACAGCAGTCTAGTGTGTATGCAATTTTCAAATTTTTATTTGGTTTCAAACAGAGATATTACAGTTGAAAATAAAAAAAAATGAATTTTTAAGTGGATGTAATTTTCAAGAGGTACATTATTTATCAATGATTTAAACAAAACTATTCTGTTATATGTAAAAGCAAATGAAAAATTAATGCTGTGATTGTATTCCTTCTTTGAGGTATTTCTCTCTGAAAATAGAATTTCGTCCATTCACGTTCCATTGATTTGGTTGCAAATATTTCCCAAATGAAAACATAGAAGTAAATAATATTTCGATTTGTAGGGCAGAATATACTGAATCCAGTGACTTTTATTCTAAAATGCTAAAACAACCCGGAGCTGAGTAATTAAGAAAAGAGTAAATGTCTACAAACGCGAAAAATGGCGCACGGCGTAAAACAAAAATGGCCGACATTTGTAAATCAGATACAATAAAAAATTAAAGATGTTTTTGAACAGCCAAAACAAGAAAATGTACAAAGTGTGATTTTTTTTCGAGATAGTCGAGCGACCAAATTATTAAATTCTGAACCACTTAAAATGGATTTACCTCTCCCTCAAATTTAGAATATCTGTTTCAAGTTCGAGGGTTCGCAGATATCATCTAGATCAATTCAGTAAACATCTTGTGTTCGGTTTAGGGGCTAGTGTTGTTTATAGATAAACATATTGACAGACATGTACATGAAATCTTTTTGAATGCATCAGGACATGACTTGCCGAACACATGTGCATAAGCATTTGAGTTAACGTGAAAAAACATAAAGAGCAATCAAATTTACAATTTTTATGGAAGGTATATTTTAATCTGTGAACATGAACATCTAAGCCCCGCTTCGCTTAGCGTAGAGTTTGATCCGGCCAGGTTGATGCCTCTCTGGTGGGAGATACCTGTTTAGGGAAAACCCTGCTAGACGACGTAAGTCGACGCCGGATCTCACCATCCATCAGTCAAGCCCACCTCCCGCAATAGAAACATGCACTACACTTACAGAACTAATGACAGCCGTTGGCGCTCTCGGAATCATTAGTTAATCAATCAATTGATGTTCGGCCGATGCATGGAATCTCTTTGACTGCGTCATTTTGGGATAGAGTGATTTACTGAACATCAATGCGTAATGGGTTGCCTACCCATCAGGGGCAAATGCCAGATATGTAACTTCCTTGTTTAAAAGGGTACACCCGGATAAGATGGTAAAAAGTTCCCCTAAACCAAATGACATATGAGTAATTACATTATCATCATAACATAGAAATAATATTTTTGAAAGTTTTCTTACCTCCAGTCCCACCACCCACACCCCTCTACAGCCAAAAACGTGTTGTTTTTTTACCTTTTTCGGCAACAATTTTATCTTACTGAAAAATATGATAAATAAGAAAACAACTTATACTGTCAGACAAAATATTTTTCGACATTTTCTCAGACCCAAATTCAAACACAAAAATTATTTTTGTAACAAAATAACGATAAACATTTTTTATTGTCTTAGAACCATGGAACAGGCTAAGAAAAACCTCAAACGTTTCTTTTAAAACACAAATTGTTGTGATTTTTTTTCATATTTTTTCGACAGCTGAGTTGCAGTTCAAAAAATAACTAGAGGTGCTACAGAATGGGACAGACTTTCTCGTAGCAAATTTTTCTAATTTCCTTCATGTAGACTAGCTTTAAGGTCTTGCTCCTTTCTCTGGCCAGCTGTCATCTTTCGACACTTAAAGTACATTTTCTTGAAACTTTTTAACTTTTCAGTTTCTTAATAGTAGAACCGAAATATTACTTTAAGAATATTAAAGATGAGAAAACCTCGTCCAAAATAGAACTTTTTTAAGCCATTTGTAACAAAATGGCGATTAAGCATTACTGTAAATGCGAAATTTGAAGCTCTTTTTCTCATGAATCTATTGAGTTTTCGAAAAACTTTATTTGAAGTCATTTGAAGGGTGTATACTCAAACATGTAATAATGTATACACATCGATGGAAATCTGCATATTAACGGCGTGAGAGATATTTAAAAAAAATTACATTTCTGTAATTTTTGAAAACACAGACAATACACCAAAATAAACATTACGTCATATTAAACAGAGTCATTGCCCCACTATCCATTGCCAAAGTTTGAAGAAAAAATTTGGAGCTATTTTTGATAAAATGGCGTTTGAGCTTTTCTAAGAATGCGGAATTTTGAGTTCATTTTTGCAGAACACTGTTGAGTTTTCGAGAAACTTGATTTGACATTATTGAAAGCACATGTACTTATAAATATAATAATGCGAAGAAAATGCATCTACTGTAAATATTACAGACGTGCGAGACAAGTCAAAAGAATTAATTTTTTGTAATTTTTGAAAAAACAAAAGCATAGAACAATATGGTGTTTATGTAATCGGATAGGGTGCATTTGGTACTAACAAGAATTAAAGAAAAAAAATTGGAGCCGTTTTTGAGAAAACTTTGTATTTGTAATTTTTTTTAAAATTGCTTAAAATTTTAAAATTGCATGACCTTAATAAAATGACTATTTATGGACTACAAATTTCATTTGTATGAAAAATCTCTATCTTCAAATTTATAGTTGAAAAAGACGCCGAAAAAATTCAAACTTGTACATTTTCAAAAATTTAGAGTTAACCGCGAAAATCAGAACTATGCCATCTTTACAACTTATTTTATTCTATTCTTACCAGAAATATGAAGAAAAAATGGAACCGCTTTTGAGAAAATTTTGGAAATGTCCGGGGAGCTTCATATAAAATATCCCAAATTTTAAAGAATGTTTTTCAAAATCTGAAAGCTTCAACTAGAACCAGATGGACAGGGGTGTCTTCAATTTGGAAAAGATCATACGTGTAGTTTAGGCGCTTGGTTTGTTCACATACTACAGACGGACGGACATTTTGAAAATAAAAGAACAACACTTGTTCGGTATCAAGGGACCCAAAAGAACAACACTTTTTCGGTATCAAGGGACCCCAAAACGTGTATTTCCGGTGAAATCTTGAAATTGATTTTCTACAGCATTACATACCTTTTTCTATATTACGTATATTACTCCCGTATATACGTATGTATACGAGAAAGTAACAACCATTTTCCCGCCTTTAAATCACCTTGACTTTAAATATACTTTGAGAAATGATTGCTTCTGTTCATTTATTTTAGTGTTTATTATACATTTGTGTACATTGTTGTAAAACCCAGTAATATTTTCATTTTGGAATTTAGTTACAAATTATCATTTTTTTAAAATAATTCTAATCCTTTGCATAAGTATATCATTCGCTAAGGAAAAAATTGAATTTTGGCAATTTTTGAAAACTCAGAGTTTTCAACACACATGAGATCTGCAGAATTCTCTTAAAAGTCCTTCACACTATCCATCAACAAAATTTAATCAAAAAGGCCTTTTGTTTATAATTTTGAAAATGTCCCAGGGGCTTCATGTAAATGCCTATATTGCACATAATTTATGGATGGCCCTTGGGCGGCGTCAGATAGCACAAATGTTACGAATCTACTGAATCCAACATTCCAGCAACAACGATCGCACACATCGCGATCGTTTGTACCGTTGATTACTAACTCAGCTGCAGCTGCATTGCCACTCCCCAAACGTCGCTCTCTTCAGGTAATTTAAATAAGAACACTTTATCCCCAACACAAAGCAACCGGGAGTGGTAGGTAGCTCAGTGCATCAACTCAGGATGTCACTGCAGCGCCTCTGACCGGGAGGTCCTAGGTTCCCACTCCCCACGGCGGCAGGATTTTCGACACTAGCTTTTCAGCTAGGTCGAATTCAGTCGCTGTCTGGAGGAGAATTCTAGCGGCCGGCTGCTCTGATCGGTAGTTTTCCGTGGTTTCTCCGATCAACACCAGGTGAATGCCGGAGCAGTACCCTACCAAACGGGCCACAGACCGCGCGGGATCTGTCCCCAACCTCTTCCCTGTACTATCCCCTCCCGTTACACACACTAACATGCACTACACTACCACGTATTCTTGAGACCGGTCGGGAGCTTAGAGCTTGTCCCGACTGGGGCGGTGCCCCGCTGGTGGGAGAGTCCTGGTTAGGGGGAAACCCCAGTAGTCGACGGTAGGTCGGCGCCGGATCTCGCCATTCAGCGGGAGAAGATCACCGCCATCTCACGAGAACAAACATGCACTACACTTACGGGACTAATGACCAAATCAGTTCACGCTCCCGGAAACACGAAAAAATCAATCAATCAATCAATCAATCAATCAATCAATATAACTTCGCCGGTAAAGCACGAAAGGACCACAGCACAATCTGGTCCAATCCGTTACTGCAGTGGGTACAGAAATACTCCCTTCAGCTGAGCGCGACCCTGAACCCGACGGAGCAATATCGCGGGGCGCTATGAGCTTTTCCGGACGTATCCAATAACGAATCAACCGCTTTTCCGCAAGCAAAGCGCGACTGACAACCTCCAAGCCACATTTCCCACGAGGGGAGTAATTTGTTATTCGCCCGCCGGGTGTTGCCTCCCAATGAGAGAGACCGGCCCTCCACTGAACAGCTCCCTTCCCTTTATCCGAAACAGGCTCGGTAGACTGCGACTTGCAGATCGATTGATTGATTAGCAATTTCTGCTAAGGTCATAAGTTCCGTAAGTGTAGTGCATGCTTTCATCGCATGAGGTGCGGTGATCTTCCCCCGTTGAATGGAGAGATTATTAGGGTACTGATACTGCATTCGCCTTGTGTTGATGGGAGAAATCAAGGAAAACCGATCAGAGAGGCCGACCGCTAGAATTCTCCTCCAGACAGCGGCTGAACTCGACCTAGCCATCTAGCTAGAACAGAAAATCCTGCCACGGGACTCGAACCATTATACCTGCAGATCTGACGCCCTACAGGGTCATCAATTGATGCCCTGAGGCATTTAAGCCAGTTGAAATGAACATCTCTCAGTTCAAGAGAAAGCTAATGTCCCACTAACCAGTGTCAGCTTCAAGAGCAACGGGACATGAGTACAGAGCGGTAGTAGTTGCGAGGGCGGTGTAGGATCCCTGGAGAAGCAGCAACAGTAGTCGGACCGGGAGCGGTAGCTCAGTGCATCAAGTGATGTCACTGCAGCGCCTCTGACCTAAGTTTGAGTCCTGACGGCGGCAAGATTTTCGACACTACCTTTTCAGCTAGGTCGAATTCAGTCGCTGTCTGGAGGAGAATTCTAGCGGCCGGCTGCTCTGATCGGTAGTTTTCCGTGGTTTCTCCGATCAACACCAGACGAATGCCGGTGCAGTACCCTACCAAACGGGCCACGGACCGCGCGCGATCTGTCCTTCCCATTCCTTGTCCTATCCTCTCGCCTTACACACACACACACACACACACACACACACACACACACTAACATGCACTACACTTACTAATGACCAAAGCAGTTGACGCGCCCGGAAACACGAAAAAATCAATCAATCAATCAACTAAGAGAAAGCAAACGTCGCTCCAACCAGTGTCTCCAGCTTCAAGAGCAACGGGACGCGAGTACAGAGCGGTAGTAGTTGCGAGGGCGGTGTAGGATCCCTGGAGCAGAAGCAACAGGAGTCGTCGACGGCGGACCCTCGAGCTGATTGCGGCTTCTCTGAAACCGAAGCTCACGCCTGCAGGATCACACGGCGGAGGGGGTGGGGGTGGGGGCTCCGGAGTCTCCGAATCCTCCTCCAGAGTGCGTCTTTCGACCTCTTCCCCCCCCCCCGACTACCGTCACACAGTGGGATGGAAACTAGATGCACGCGAGCAAAGGACTCGCGGGATGCTAAACAATCTTTGATCCCGGTGAATACGCTCACAAGTCTCTGATTGAGTTTTTCGTGTTTCCGGGCGCGTCAACTGCTTCGGTTATTAGTCCCGTTAGTGTAGTGCATGTTTTTTTTCTCGGGAGATGGCGGTGATCTTCCCCCGCTGGATGGCGAGATCCGGCGCCAACCTACCGTCGGCTAGTGGGGTTTTCCCCTAACCAGGGCTCTCCCAACAGAGGGGCACCGCCCCAGCCGGGACAAGCTCTAAGCTCCCGACTGGTCTCCCGGAATATGTGGTAGTGTAGTGCATGTTAGTGTAAGTGTGTGTGTAAGGGGAGAGGATAGGACAAGGAAGAGGAAGGACAGATCGCGCGCGGTCCGTGGCCCGTTTGGTAGGGTACTGCTCCGGCATTCGCCTGGTGTTGATCGGAGAAACCACGGAAAACTACGGATCAGAGCAGCCGGCCGCTAGAATTCTCGTCCAGATAGCGACTGAATTCGACCTAGCTGAAAAGCTAGTGTCGAAAATCCTGCCACCGTGGGGAGTGGGAACCTAGGACCTCCCGGTCAGAGGCGCTGCAGTGACATTAGTTGATGCACTGAGCTACCGCTCCCGGTCTGATAAGTCATGATAACTTCATTTTATAGGAGATTAAAAAACAGCTTGTCACGGCAGGAAGTATTATTCCTTGACGAAGGACATCATTGATAAGGGTCCAAAATTTATTGCTTATTTATCCTTGAAAATATAAATTATTACATGGGAGCGTTCTTTTTAAATTCATAATTCAAGTAGTACATGACTTAGTGTAGGGATCACAGAATTTTGAAAACGTGCACAGAATTCACTTCTCCCCGTAGCACGGCATACACAGTTTTAACTGTTTTTTGACGTAAAATAAATAAATAAAATAAATATCTTACAACTGAAGTAAACCGGGAATTAATGATATTCAAAAGACTCTATTTGTGTGTAGGTTTTATTTAAATACAATTAATTTAAAGCATCAGTTGAAAGTTATTAAAAACGTTATTCGAGTATTCGGTTACGGAATATCGACTTTTTTGATATTTCTTGTAAGTTATGAGCTTTTGAACTGTACGTATACTATATTATGTTATTGCAGAATTCGTGAATATCATTTAAAAAAAATTGTTTTACTCGTAAGGTCGCTGTTCAACATTACAATTTCAGTTCAATGTTTACAATTACTTCATTACACAATAATATACAGCTCATACAAACATGGAATTGTAATAAAGTGTCAATTTTTGGGTATTTACATCACTGGGATGGATACACATATTTATATATTTACAATCTGAATATCATTTTATTCAGCGCATTTAGAACTATTCTTATGAAAAGGTTAAAGAAGGTCGGAGATTTTTGGAGAAAATCTTGTTTCCAATTTAAAGAGCTGTTTTTAAGTACATATTTGATTAAAGGGGTTTTATTTGAACGACTTCCTAAACCACGTAAAAACCAAACAAAGTATTGTTATAACAAAGCAACAAATTAAATATTTTTATAAAACTATCTTCACTAATAACGTAATATCTTAGTACTACAATTATTCTTTACATACCAAGTATATAAACACGTTTCTCTTCCATGACGCAACATGTGGATAGCAAATATTTATTGGCGGGCGGTCGAGTAACAGAGTTAGTTGCAAGTGCTAGCTAGCAAGCAAGTTACTGGAAGCAATATTGAAAAAGGACGTTGTAGCTTGCATTTTTTCGTCATGAGATTCCTTCGAATTTTCAGAGAAACGTCGATTCGTATCAAACATAAACGAATAAAGTACACTAATGTTAGCTAGGTGCAGTTAGTAAGTACAAAGGGAAATTTACATTTTATGTAGTAAGATACTATCATGGGGCATAACAGCAATCAAAACAAAGGAAGTAGTATTGAAAACGATGATAAAACATGCAGTTTTTTGTTTTGTTAAACTTTCGAATCCTATCGAATTCTTAGATTTCTATCGAACTATAAGAATAAAAAATGCAATAATGTAACATAAGTACAGTTTATACTTTCAGGGGGAAACTGACATTTTTTATAGTAACTTGGTAACAGAAAGCAAATTAATCAAATCAGTATTGAAAAAGATTTGAAAACTTGCAGCTTTTTGTTTTGTTGAACCTGGGTATCCCAACGAATCCTAGCGAATCCGTAGATTTGTTCCTAAATTGAAGGAAAAATACGATAATGTTAGATATGTGCGAATCAGTATTTAGGAAAAATGATTTCCGGAAAAGAGAAATAATTTTGCGTGTGGGCGTATTTGGAAACGATTGAGACCAGTCTATTACCCGATGGGGCGGGGCGAGGCTGATGTAAGTTAAAAGAAGCAGACATTAAAAAAAATTGAAAAGTGGCGGGTTTTTTGTTTTGTAATTCCTTCGAATCCTAACGAATCCTTAAATATCTATCGAATTTGAAAGAAAAATGCTGTAATGAGTCCAAGTATTAAGGGATTATTATTTCACGAAAAAAGAGAAATTATTTTACGTGTGGGCGCTCTTTGGTCCGGTTCAGACAGGTGTAGGGGAGCGGAGCAAGGCGGAAGTAAAATAATGGGAACGGCACTGAAGAAGATACAAGCACTTGTAGAATTTATTTTATTGAACCTTCAAATCCTAACAAATCCTAAGGAATCCTTTCATTTCTGTCAAACTTACACGAATAAAACTAGAGTCAGATGGGCAGGACCTTCTTCAATTTGGAAAAGATCGTACGCATGGTTTAGGCGCTAATGTTGTTCACAGACGGACTGACAGACAGACGAACAGACAGACAGACATACAGACAGACGGACAGATAGGCAGACGGACAGACAGGCAGATGGACAGACAGGCAGATGGACAGACGGACGGATGGACAGACGGACGCACAGACGGACGGATTGACGGACGAACAGACGGACAGACAGACGGACGGACAGACGGACAGACAGACGGACGGACAGACGGACGGGCGGGCGTTCTGAAAAAAAACAACACTTTTCCGTATTAGGGGACCCCAAAACGTGTATTTCCGTTGTAAACTCGATATCGATTTCCCGGCAGCATTACGTAACTTTCCCTATACTGCGTATATTACTCCGTATATACGTTCGTATACAAGAAAATAAAAAGAGACTAACGTTAGATACGTGCGTATAAATATTAAGAAATAACGATTTCCCGAAAAGCGAAATTATTTTCCGCGTGGCCACGTTTGGACCCGGTTCAGACCAGTGTAGGTCCGGGCGGGGCGAGCGGTGCGGGGGAGGGGGGGCGAAGCGGGAGGGGGGGCGCTGACTCACTGCCATTATTGATCGGCAGATCGCCGCCGCCGCCACCGCCGCCGCCACCGCCGCCGCCACCGCCGCCGCCACCGCCGCCGCCGGCGCCACCGTGTCCCTTCAGGCGTCTGCCCGCCGCCCTCCCAACCGGGTTGACGATTTCTGCTCGCCCCGCCTCGCCCCGCCCCGCCCCGCCCCACCCCGCCACGCCCCGCCTCCACGACGCGCCCCGTGCCTTGACGCGCCGCCCACGCCCCCCTCAACCCCCCTCAGCCCCCTTCAGGGATCCCCCGAGAAGAGAAGAAGAACGCGAATTTTAGGTTAGGATTTTAGTTTTCGTTTCTTCCTTCTTCGCAGTTGGGATTAACATTTCGTGATGATGTTTCTCCGGAATTCTTTGAATGTACCCCAAGGTCCTGTCGTTTGTCCTCACCTTACAAATGAGACCATTAGCTAGATGTCAGGCATAACTTAGTCATTAGTCCCGTTAGTGTAGTGTATGTTTTTTCTATGAATATGGCGGTGATCTTCCCCTGCTGGATAGCGAGATCCGGCGCCGACCTACCGTCGGCTAGTGGGGTTTCCCCCTCACCAGGACTCCGCCCCCCAGCAGGGCACCGCCCCAATCTGGACAAGCTCTAAGCTCCCGACCGGTCTCCCGGAATATGTGGTAGTGTAGTGCATGTTAGTGTATGTGTGTATGTAAGGGGAGAGGATAGGACAAGGAAGAGGAAGGAGAGATCGTGCGCGGTCCGTGCCCCGTTTGGTAGGGTACTGCTCCTGCATTCCTTATCTTTGACGTGGTTGGGAAAATTATATTATTATCGTGCAAGGGTTCTCGGTTTCGCTTTGACAAGTTCTGTTGTGTGATTGTTCGACTTCATCTGGATTAAAAACACGGAACAGTGTCTACGGAAGGAACTTACAAAAAGCAAACACGAAATGGGGAAAAAAGCTCAAAATGTCACACAAACGCTCTAACACGCACTTTTAAAGTCACGGCATTGAATGCGTAATTCAATTCATTACGACCTCGTGCAAGTGGAGAAAGTAATTAAAAAAGCACGCTCGTCTACCACTAACTAACAATGACGTGTACTAACAATGGTGGTTGTGCTCTATTCTAGAGCGTATCCTTTGTGAGAGGAAAAAGAGAATAGGTAGCGCTTGTATATATTGAATGGTAGAAAACTCTGGGAAGTTTGTCGACAATTGTGATGATTATAGTGGTAATTTATGTTTTTGTTGTAGAATTATATTTGGGAATAAATCAATTCACGTTGCTGTCTCACTAATCACTTTACCCGTCTTTTGGTATCTTACAATACCAGGCAAATATTTATGAATAGATATCGGATGTTAATGGACTAAAAACTTTAACTACTTTCAACACAGTACCAGGCATTAAAAAATAAAAATGTAAGAAAAAGCAATAAAAAAAATTTGGAGGAAAAAATAATAATATATTTATTGCAATTGTATCCAAAATTTGCAGATCATTTATAAATAAAATAATATAACGTGAGAGAAAGCCAAATCATTGCCTTGATGGGCAATAGACAAATACTAAATACTAGTTAAATAGCAATAAACAAATAGTAAATACTATCAGGCGTCGCCGATGCAGTATACTAAAAATATTTTAATGTGTTGAACATTTCTTTTAGATTTCATTCTTCGTAGGTGATTCAAATTTATTTTAAAAAATATATTAGACCAACGGATAAAAGTTAAAATGATGCCGATTGCTCTGATCGGTAGTTTTCCGTTGCTTCTCCGATCAACACCAGACGAATGCCGGAGCAGTGCTCTAATAAACGGGATACGGACCGAGCAAGATTTTGCCTTCCTCATCCCTATTCCCTTAAATAAATGTAAAGGTACGATTTTATTAAACCCTGTAATTTTGCAAAAGTTATTTTTTGCGCCCTTTTCCTAAAAGGTCCAAAAAAGCTCAACTGTAGAGTTTTTCAAAATGGATATTTTTATTGGATGGGTCTAGGGGGCTGAATTCTTGAACGATGCGGTGCCATGTTTCGGCGGTACAAAGGCACTATATGCAGAAACGTCCATTCTTGAGTTCAGATCCCTGCTCGGGTAAAATTTTTTGCTGCTTTGAAACTCTCGCTGAGGCATGCGTTGGCATAATGAGGATTGATTGATTGTTAGTGATTCCGGGCGCATCAATGACCATTACTCCCGTAAGTGTAGTGCCTGTTTTTTACTCGGGAGGTGGCGGTGGTCTTCCCCGCTGGATGGTCAGATCCGGCACCTACCTACCGTCGACTAGCAGGTTTTTCTCCAAACAGGTATCTCCTACCAGCAGGGCACCGCCCCAGCCAAGACAAGTTCGAAGTCCTCGACCGATCTCCCGGAATATGTGGTAGTGTAGTGCATATTAAAGGAAATGTGTGTGTAAGAGGTGAGGATAGGATAAGGATGGGGAAAAAAAGAACGCGCGCGGTCCGTGGCCCATTTGGTAGGGTACAGCTCCGGCATTCGCCTGGCGTTGATCGGAGAAACCACGGACACTACCGATCAGAGCAGCCGGACGCTAGAATTCTCATCCAGACATCGACTGAATTCGACCTAGCTGAAAAGCTAGTGTCGAAAATCCTACCACCGTGGGGAGTGTAACCCTAGGACCTCCCGGTCAGAGGCACTGCAGTGACATCAGTAGATGCCCTGAGCCACCTCTCCCGGTAGAGTTAATATAGAAAATGCTGCCACCGTGGTGAGTGGAACCCTAGGACCTCCCTGTCAGAGGCACTGCAGTGACATCAGTTGATGCCCTGAGCCACCTCTCCCGGTAGAGTTAATATAGAAAATGCTGCCACCATGGGGAGTGTAACCCTAGGACCTCCCGGTCAGAGGCACTGCAGTGACATCAGTTGATGCCCTGAGCCACCTCTCCCGGTAGAGTTAATATAGAAAATGCTGCCACCATGGGGAGTGTAACCCTAGGACCTCCCGGTCAGAGGCACTGCAGTGACATCAGTTGATGCCCTGAGCCACCTCTCCCGGTAGAGTTAATATAGAAAATGCTGCCACCGTGGGGAGTGGAACCCTAGGACCTCCCGGTCAGAGGCACTGCAGTGACATCAGTTGATGCCCTGAGCCACCTCTCCCGGTAGAGTTAATATAGAAAATGCTGCCACCATGGGGAGTGTAACCTAGGACCTCCCGGTCAGGACTGCAGTGACATCAGTTGATGCCCTGAGCCACCTCAATTAATATTGAAAATTCTGCCACCGTGGGGAGTGTAACCCTAGGACCTGGTCAGGGCACTGCAGTGACATCAGTTGATGCCCTGAGCCACCTCTCCCGGTAGAGTTAATATAGAAAATGCTGCCACCGTGGGGAGTGGAACCCTAGGACCTCCCTGGTCAGAGGCACTGCAGTGACATCAGTTGATGCCCTGAGCCACCTCTCCCGGTAGAGTTAATATAGAAAATGCTGCCACCATGGGGAGTGTAACCCTAGGACCTCCTGGTCAGAGGCACTGCAGTGACATCAGTTGATGCCCTGAGCCACCTCTCCCGGTAGAGTTAATATAGAAAATGCTGCCACCGTGGGGAGTGTAACCCTAGGACCTCCCGGTCAGAGGCACTGCAGTGACATCAGTTGATGCCCTGAGCCACCTCTCCCGGTAGAGTTAATATAGAAAATGCTGCCACCATGAGGAGTGTAACCCTAGGACCTCCCGGTCAGAGGCACTGCAGTGACACAAATTGATCAGCAACCTAGGCTGGCATGAGTAAAGATAAATAATCTTCCACAAATTTTGCATTCCACCAAACATGTTTCGATGAATTTTTTTTCGTCTTTAGTTCTCCCAAAGTAACTTATCATAACATAGTTGTTAAACATGCCCCCTTGCTGGCGCCCAGAGCACAAAATGGAACCAAATTATTTTATTTCCGTGAAAATGTTCAATCCTAGATTTTCCACTTTTATACCCTAAAAATTCGGTGGACTATTACACGACAATTGGAAAAGAGGCTCTCCACGCCATCTAGGAACCCTGTAAAACGTTCAACACGAAGAAAATGTAAATATTATTTGTATTATTAAAGTTGCAATTTTATTCTCCCTATAGGATATTTCATTTTTTCTAGCACAATATGTCATATGCAGACGAAATATTTAATGGGAAAGAATGCTCAGAAATATACTAGTTTTATCCTGTCTTCTTTTAGGTTGCGATCGCCTATGCACAAACAATGTGGATAAAAGCGTTTAAAATTATGTTTTTAGACTGTTCCTAGTAAAAGAGGTTACTTTTAGGCATACAAAGCGTGCTAAAAGTTAAATTTTAAATAAAAGCGAGACGACA